>JAVDBV010048128.1:0-38759 GCA_032619315.1 Piper longum | reverse complement strand
CCCCCGCCAGGCATAAGCGGACGGAGGTGCGACGCTGGAGGGAGGGGCGAGGTCGACGGCGGCAGATGGGCGGAGGCAGACAGGCGGCGGCGGCTGTTTAGGTTTTAACTTAAATTTCATGTTTTCCCATGTACAAATAATTTATTTAATTTCATACATAGGGTATTTTCGTCATTTAAACATCAAAACCGATTCAACCCGATTTTAAATCGGTTTGGAATCGGTCAGAATAGGTATTTGACCAATTCAGTTTCATTTAATGATTCCTCAAGATTACTAATCTGTCCTACTACAAATAAAAATATTCCTCAAGGATGAAGCTTTAAAAAATAAAGTTGATGTATTTCTTTAACTTACAGTTTGCTCCACGACTACGTTTCCATATAGGCGTTACCGAAGAAATGATAAACTCGAGGCCCTAACATTATCTAGCATACACATGTTAAAAGAGTGGTACAAGCAATACGTTAAACACGGAGGAGAAATATTAGCCATATACAAGGAAGTAAATTGAATGAGTAAGAAAGAATCAATGGCTGTCATGCAGCAAGATATAGATCAGCTTCATTGAATGTGTTGAGTTGTTTCCTGTGATACGAGTGTGAATATGATTTGAACTTATCCTCATCTATATCATTTACTTACAAGTCATGACACCATACAAGTCATGCCTCCTCTCGTTAGATAGTTTTTCCAATGTTTGGCCTAGTGCCAGTTTCCATCAACAAATGCTCGTGAACTGATTGCTCCTTGCCATGCTGATGCCTGATATTCATGTCAACTTGGCTCTCTCTCCTCATATTCTTTATGCTAATGCTGGAAGAAATCTCAAGGAGATATCCTCGAGCCCCGTATAGTATTGCAAGATATGGAGGACAAAATCAGCCCATTGCAGGATAGGAAGGGTAATATATCTGCCAGCCATCGGGTGGCATGAATGAGCTTGATACATTCTTGGTTGTGGGGGCCAGCTCATTTTGGCATCCCCGCTTGCACCATTGCATTGGCCCAGGCCACTCACATTATCATCCAAAGTTATGCTCCAGATAGTTAGATTCAATATTACTTTGAATTTTCTACTTTCAAGAACCAACGTCATTTTTTTAAAGATTGTCACGGCATAAACCAAGAGTCAAATAAAATATTTAATAACCTAATTTTGAAGAGATTCAAATAAAATATTTGATCATCTCATTTTGAAGCTATAAAATACATTAAATTAGACATGAAATTTCAAAAATTTATTATTCACTCGTGCTCTAAAATAAATTAAAATTACAATTTTTAAAAAAATTCAAGGCTTTATTATTGACTCACCTTGAGAATGCTAATAGCATTTGAGACATACATGTCGATCTTGCCTTCTAGAGCAATGCGAATTTCATTGGGAATTGTATCAGTATCTGCTTTTGAATTATTATTCTGTAAATTTTTTTTAAAAAAAATCAATAGCTAAATTAGCAGAATAAACAAAAAAAATTATATTAAAGTATAGTATTGTCAAGCATTACAATTTATTTTCTCTCTTTAACGATTGTGCCTCTTAATTCTCTGACCTTCTCCTTCGTTTATGGAAAATTTATTTACGTCGGCGATTTATTGTAAAACACGAATTGGGAGGGCTTTACTAGTTGACCGATGCAAGGCTTGCGACAGCACAATAGACATTTGGAAGATTAAACTCCAGGAGAGTGCGAAGATGCAGGCTAGAGATAAGGGAAATGAGGATCGCTTGATTAGGCATGACTATTCCCTTCCTCTCTCTCTCTCTCGATTCCCCTCCTCTCCATCGGCCATGAGCCATTCATCGCGTGGCTGGGGCCGCAGAACAACAGATGTGAGTCCGTTGGAGTGGTGGTCGAAAGAACAGAAGCCGACCGTAACTAGGAGGAGTAGAACAACGAATGTGCGCCGGTATTGGGGGACCGGAAGGTTAGAGGCCGGAACTCGGATGGCCGGTTGATGACATGGGGAAGCCCAGTGGAAAGCGGTGGAGGGAGGATCATCGCAGTTCTTTATTTTCTTCTTTTCTTTCTCCTTCGATCCTCATTCACTGTGAAGTATGAACACCAACAATGCCGGCAATCCCATTTAGTTGACACCCATCGACCTGCTCGAAATATTTTCTTTCTCACGATAAAGCGTTCAATCACTAGACAAGTCGCGAAAACATAAACATATATTAAGAGGCAGACGAATTCGATAAAAATTTATGAAATACGAGAAAAAACTTATTAGCGAGGATTTCAATAATCAGGAACTGTATTTAAAGTTGGCTTTATATATCCAAGTGATTTTTCATATCTTTGTTTTATAAATATATAATTAGACATATATATTAGGTGTATTTTTTTTCTTAGAGAATTTCATAAAGTGTTCTTTGGGGAAAATATAAGAGGTTACAAATTTAGATAGAGTCACCATTGGTTGTGCATATGAAAGAAGGTAATGCATGTGAGAGAAAGAAAAATTATTTGCAGTGAGGTGAAGATATAACTTTAGGTTCTTCGACAAGATCAACATCGGTTAATTTTTTTTCTTTCTCTACCTTTACCTATGGTTTGTAATTGGGAGTAGTATTAATCTTTCAGGTGGAGTTTTTATATTTGGGTAGAATTTTTCCTTTTTATTAAGTAAAATTTTTTACACTTAGGTAGAATTTTTTATAAATTTTAGGTGGAGTTTTCCACATGTATTTAGGAGAATTTGGGAAAAAATTTTATCTCAAGTTGAAATAGGATCGAAATCCAGAATGTGAAGTTGATTATTTTTTTTAAGTGTATGTTATTTTCTCAATTTTTAAAGAATATATATTTTAGATCTTGTTATTAGTTTAATTTAGGCCCAGATAGTTTTTTCAAATTTATTTGATACCGAATGAGGGAGGCGTCAAGAACTTTCGGCGAGATAAAGAATGTTGTGCCAAACAGTCTAGCTTACACTACATCGATTGACGGGCATTGCAGAGTCAATGAACTTGAGAAAGCACATTAGTTGTGGAAAGAAATGGAAGCGTACGGGTTGTTTCCTGGTGTGGCTAGTTATAACACGATTATTCGCAAGCTCTGTGAACAAGGAGATATGCTATCAGCTAATAATATGCTGATGGAAATGAGTAAGAGAAAGATCAAACCTGATAACATAACCTGTAACACTTTGATCAATGCCTACCGCAAGAGAGGGAATATGACTTTTGCATTGAAAGTAATGGACATGATGCTAGCTGCAGGATTAACTGTTGACGACTTCACTTACAATGCTCTGATTCCTGGGTATTGCAAGGTCAGTGATATTGATCAAGTGAAGGAAGTCCTCTTTCAAATGCTTAACTCAGGTTTGGACATGTCCCTTACTTTTATATTCATGATATGTAGGTAATTTCTAGTCAAAACATTTTAAATGGCTGAATCGCAGTCGTAGTCTTTTCTGATTTCTAGTTATTGAGATTTTAGTTCCAATTCCAGGAGGAGTACAAGAACCCCCTCTGACAGTTTAAGTAAGACTAGGTAGATTTTAGATTCTTTAGTTTGTGACTACCTACTAGTTAGTGGCATTAAATTCAGGGAGGCGTAAATAGATGATGTCTACTCCCAATGAGCACATATTGCTCGTTGCCCTCTGAAAGTTCAAGAAAGACTAAGCACATTTTAGTTTTCAGACGATTAGTCTCTTGTGAGATGTACATCATACTAATTATCTTCTTTTAAGTAAATGTAGCATAACTAAGGGATGCAAAACTGCTAAGATAGTAGATTATTTATTTCATTATTACCTCGAAGTGAATTCAGTTCTTTATCCTCACAATTTTCTAAAATTATGTAATATGTTGTATAAAACAGCTTTATCCTAGATGATATTATTTCCATTTTCTGCTCCATAATTATGGACTCTGACTTTTGTTCTTCTTTTAATGTAAAAGCACAGGATTATCCCCTAAATATGCCACTTTCTCTTGTCGATGCATATTGTAGCCAGAAAAATGAATAGGCTGTCATAGCTCTTACTGATGAGTTAAGGAGAGGGATTCCTTTGAACATTTCTTTATACCGTACCGATCACTAATTCGAAGACTCTGTAGACGTGGAATAATTGATGGTGGGAGGCAGTTGTCCAGTAGCATGCAAGTAAGAGGTTTAACTGGAGACGTTTTTGTTTACGCCACCCTGGCATATGCTTTCTTCTCTGCTGGAAACGTGGATGTTGCTGCAGAATTGCTTGATGAAATGAGCAAGAAACGAATGAAGATAGCTTTAAAAAATTTTAATTTCGTTGATTCTTCTTATGGAGGTTCAAATGGGGTAACAGTTATGTTTTGGCAACATATCATTGAAAGTGTCTGATGTTGAAAAAAGTTGAGAAAGCAATGCTCTGTAATTTGGATTGAACAACTGTTAAAAGATTTATCGATCCCTTCTTGTCAAAGATGTCACCGATGGATGCGATGGTTGACTGAAATGAATTTGACACCATAAAGCTATCAATTCTCTAAAATACAAGGTATGCCTTAAAAATGTTCATATTTCCACAATAATCTCATTCTTGAAGTGTTTACAAATATAAAAGAGATTATATTGAGTGAAGTCTTGATAAAAGTTGTTCTAAACAAATATATCAGCCCGTGAAATTCTGTCTTTGGTGCATGTAATGTTTTCATTGTTCTGTTTCTAGTGGTCTGGATATTGGCCAGCTGTAGTTGTGTCATGTAAAGTTTTAGTAGTACTATGCATAAATGCAATCCCTTTTCTGTAGTACGAAAAGTGCTTGATATGTAATTTTTGTGAACTACGAACACAGCAATAAAGTGGGAAAGTGAGGTTTACAGATGGGGAGTATTAGGAGCAAAGGAAGCAGACATCCAAATTATGGAACAATGATCACTGTGGTATTCGTTCTTTTTTTTTCTCTTCTCGCAGCTGATACGTACACAGAAATGTATTTTAATTGCTGAACCATATATACTTGTGGTAATCTTCCTTGTTTAAAACAGCAGGAAGCAACTATAAGTGAATCCCCATGAAATTGGGTTAAATCAGATATTCTTATGTTGCTTTCTCGTTTTTTATTATGGATTCCTTCATCACTCTGTGCAGCACCTTCATTTACTGACTGTTGCACATATAAAGTAAAAGCTTCTTGTTTCTATCTTTCTGTCTCTACCTGTATCTATTTTTAAAATTGTTCCTATTTAAGTTAGAGCAGGAATCCAGTAAAGCTTTTCAACTAAGAAAGCTTTCTAAGTGTTGATTCGGAAAACATGAGTTGTCTGTTATTGCGGTTTCATAATAACTTTAATGTGTAAGATATTTGTTGGGATTAACCAAACACCTAAATTCCCATTTCAACAGATAATTGATAAAAAATACTAACAAAAATAGACAATACCAATTTTACATGGGAAAAAAATAGCAACCAAAATGAACAACACCAATTTTATATGAAAAATCTCAAAATTAGAGAAAAACTACGATGTAAATAGCCGAATCAAATTTATTATATCACAACTTAATACAGAAAATATCTGTGGGAGAGCAAGCTCTCCCAGTACCAATTTATTATAATTTTTACACAATTAGTATTAATCACAAATAAAAAGAATAAATAAAAAATATCACCAATTAAGAACTTGGCGAAACTACCATTGATAATCGTAAGTGAATCTCAACAAGATATTAACCTTTCTTCAATCCTTATAATTTTTCCCTTCTCCCCTTGTAACTCTTTTTCTCAACACCAAAGAAAAAAAGCGTTCGTTGTTACTTTTTTTTCTCTCTCACAATATGAAATGAGTTTTCTTAAAAAAAACTTTGGTTTTTGCCTAAAATAGGGTTTTTATTTCATGTATTTATGGGGGAGGGACAATCCACCAAAGCTCCCCTTCCCAACTCCATAAAATACTTCCAACTGACAGGGGAAGCTCCGTCCATGCCTGCTCCATTCCTGCAATAAACATATTTCTCCTTTGACACATCTTTAGTTATCATGTGTGAAATATTCCTTTCAGTATAAATTTTTGTTAGCTCAAGATATTTACTTTTCAACACATCTCTTATCTATTGATATCCCACATCAATGTGTTTACACCTTAAGTGAAAACTTGAATTCTTGTTCAGGTGAATTACACTTTAGCTATCACAGTGGACAATGTATCTCTCCTATTTAACATCAATTTTATTCAAAAATCTCTTCGTCTATAGTATCTCTTTGCAAGCTTCTGTAGCAATAATAAATTTGGCTTCAGTTGTAGATAATGCAACATACTTTTGTAACCTACACTGCTAATACACAACCCTATTAACAAAATTAACAACAAACTTAGATGTTGACATTCTTGTTTCCAAGTCACTTGCCATGTCTGCATTTGTGTAGCCAACCAAAAAAGGTTTATCACTTCCAAAATACAAATACATTTTGGATGTACTTCTTAAGTACCTCACTATCAATTTGTTCTTTGATAGGATTTGCTAGATGTCTTATAACTATTCCAACTACATATGCTATGTACGACCTTATACAAACCATAACATACATCAAACTACTAATAGTAAAAGCATAAGGAACCTTTGTCATTTCTTTCATCTTTATTTCACTTAAAGTCATTTTTCTTTAACTTGAAGTGACCCCCAAGTGGAACTCCAACTGTTTTTGCATCTTTCATGTTGAATTTTTTAATTAACTTTTCTATGTACTTTTCTTGTAACACCCAAAGCTTTCTAGCTCCCCTATTATACTGAATGGACATTCTGAGGATTTACTTTATCAATCTCAAATCCTTCATTGTAAAAGATTTGTTCAAATTTTTCTTTAAACTTACATTCTTGGTTGCATCATGCCCTACAATCAACATGTCATCCCATAAAGCAACAAAATAATAAAGTCATCATTGTCAAACCTCTTGATGAGCACACAGTGATTAGAAACATACTTCTTATACTCATTGCTTTCCATAAAAGAATCAAACTTTGTGTATCATTGTTTAGGAATTTGCTTCAAACCATACAAACTCTTTTTCAGTCTACACACCATCTGTTCCTTTCCTCTAACTTTAAAACTCTTTGGTTGCTCCATATATATAGTCTCGTCAAAATCACTATGAAGAAAGATCGTGTTCACATCTAACTATTCAACTTTCAAATCCAAATTTATGACCAAAGTCGGAACAATTTTAATGAAAAACATTTTAACTACAGAAGAAACAATTTCATCAAAATCAATACCTTTTTTTTGTCTGCAGTCCTTCACCACCAACCTTGCCTTGTACATTGGTTGTATATTGTTTTCTTCATGTTTGATCTTGTAGACTCATTTATTCTTTAATACTCTCTTCCCCTTAGGAAGATCAACCAACTCATAGATTTGATTATCATATAACGATTTTATCTCATCTTGCATTGCCTTCAACCACTTCTCCTTTTTTACATGAGCTTTGACGTCATTGAAATTTTCTAGTTCTCCACATTCAGTGAGTTTCAAATATTCCGATGATGGATATCTTGCTGATGGAACTAGTTCACGAACTAATCTCCTCACATTAGTTGACTCCCCTTGATTAGAAGTTGCTCATTCCTTTTTAACATCATTAATAAACTCATTAGAAATATCATCAGCTACTACATCCTCACCCTCATCATCATTAGGTAGGGAAATAATTATATCATCCTGAGCCTCCTCTTCACTTCTAATTGAGGTTGAAGGTTCTTTTGTTTTTTTCAAAATTTTCGTGAGATTTTATTTGAAGAACTTCTTCTTTGTCAAAGTCCTCAATTGTTTGATCCTCCTTGAAAATTACACCTCTGCTTCGAATCAATTTTTTATTCTTAAGATCTCAAAATTTGCTTTAAAACTTATCATCACCATATCCCAGAAAAATACATTATACAACTCTAGAGTCAAGCTTAGCCCTTTGTTCCTTAGGGATATGTGCAAAAATTTTACAACCAAAAACTCTCAAAGGAGAATAATTGACATTTTTGGTACTCCAAATCCTTTCTGGTATATCATTGTCCAAGGTATGTGTAGGAGATTTGTTGATTAGATAACAAGTTGTGTTCATGGCCTCACTCCAAAAGCTTTTAGGCACCTTAGCTAAAGACTTCTAATCCTCTCAGAGATAGTTTTGTTTATTCTTTCGTCCACTCCATTATGTTGGGGAGTATAAGGAACCGTCTTCTTGGATGCCTAATCTTATGTTTGCTACAATATTCATCAAACTCAATGGAACAATATTCAACATCATTATCAATTTTAAGGCATTTTAAGAGCTTACCAGTTTCTCTTTCAACTAATACATGAAAATTCTTAAATATGCCAAAAACATCACTTTTATTTTTCATACCATAAGCCCTCACTTTCCTAGAAGTATCATCAATAAAAGTGACAAAATAAATAGAACTGCCAAGAGATTTTTCCTCTATAGTCCCGTAAACATCAGTGTATACTAACTCAAAAACTTCAGACTTCTTTGTACTTCTGCTTGTAAAGGATGTCTTACGTTGTTTTCTCACCAAACAATGGTCACAAGGACTAATTGTGATGTCCTTGACATTGGGAAGGAGATTTAGCTTCTTTAATGTCTCTAGTCTCTTCTCACTCATGTGACCTAATCAATGGTGCCACAAATCTGCAGTAGAATTAAGTGAGGATGTATTAACCTCCCCTTGAACTAGACTCATCTCAGTCTTATACAAACTACAACACTTCTTCCCTTTAGCAACAATAAGAGACCCTTTCATAGGTTTCCACATGCCTTCTGCAAATTTTGAACTAAAGCCTTCATCATCAAGTATTCTGGTTGACAACAAACTCATCCTCAAATCTAAAATATACCTAATATTTTTAAACACCAATTTGTAACCCATGTTTGTTACTATATGCATATCTCAAAGTCCCACAATTTTAGAAGTATCACTATTTCTCATTTTTACTATACCCAAATATAAAGGTCCATAGGTAGTAAAGAAATTTTTGCTTGGACTTGCGTGGAATGATGCTCCAAAGTCAATACCCAACTACCATCACAATCAGCCATCAAGCAATCATTCACACAATCAAAAAGAATCACCAAGTTATCATATACAACATTAGTATTATTTTCTCTTTGATCCTTATTGTCCTTATTTTTCAAGTCTTTTTTGAGTTTCCAACAATCCTTTTGATATGTCGTGTTTTATCACAATAATAATATTCTTGTCACGATAATAACACTTCAAATTCTTCTTGGATTTAGACCTTTCTCGACTCTTGTCTCTTATGTTTGTATCCTTATTTCTTGATCTACCTCTTACTTCTTTTGACATTAATGCATATGACCCTGAAGTTATACAGATTTTCTTCTCACCTCATTCATTAAGCTGCTTGTTACCATGTCCATTATGAATTTTCTATCTGGTGTAGCATTGCTCAAAAAGATTACTAATGTTTCTCAGCTCTCTAGCAATGTGTTGAGGAGCAGGATAGCTTGTCATTCTTCATCTAAAGTCATCTTCATCCTGGTAATTTGAGTAATTATACTCTTCATTTCATTGAGATTCTCATTTATATCACTTCCATTCTTATACATAAAGTTAACTAATTTCTTTATCAAAAGGGTCTTGTTGTGAGCAATATTCTTCTCATAAACTTATTGGAGTTTATCCCATGTTACTTTTGAAAATGTCAATTTAGAAACATAATGATACACAATTACATTTACCCATTATCTCAAAATTGACTCAAATAGACCATAACTTTTATATCCAACTTATTTTAGTCTTTATTAGTCACCTCTATCGATTTTTGACAAATCATTTTTCCTTTGTAATAGTGTCAGTTACTCAACCTCTTAAAAGATATCATCTTAACATATTTCTCATCAGTCATCTTGTTGAAATATAAATAATAAACACACTAACTAAGCTCTTAGAAATCTCGTCAAACACCTAGCAGGCAGAAAATATCAACAACCTAATATTAGCTACAACCAAGCAACTGAGCAATGATACTACTTGTTGGGATTAACCAAGCACCAAAATCTTTTTTTCAAGACATAATTGATGAGAAGTACCAATTAAAATAGACAATACTAATTTTACGTGGGAACAAAATACCAAATAGACAACCCTAATTTTAAGTGAAAACCCCGAATATGTGGAAAAATCATTTGGCAAACGGCTAAATCAAATTCATCATATCACAACTTGATATAGAAAAAATCCACGAGATAACAAAATCCCAGAATATTAATTTATTACAATTTCTATAAAATTAGTATTAATCACAAATAAAGAGAACAAAAGAAAGATATCACCGATTAAGAATTTAGGAAAGCTATTATTGACAATCGAGATCTTCACCTTTCTTCAATTCAGACAATTTTCCTCTTCTCCCCTCATAGCCCTTTTTCTCCACACCAAAGAAAAAAAGTATCTCTCATTTTTTTTTTCTTTCTCATGATGAGAAGTGCGTTTTCTAAAAAACATTTGGTTTTTGTCTAAAATAAGGTTGTCATTTCGTATATTTATTGGGGAGGGACAACCCAGCA
The DNA here is from genome assembly GCA_032619315.1 of Piper longum. Classification (NCBI taxonomy): domain Eukaryota; kingdom Viridiplantae; phylum Streptophyta; class Magnoliopsida; order Piperales; family Piperaceae; genus Piper; species Piper longum. The sequence continues at coordinate 28,243 of JAVDBV010048128.1, read as the reverse complement.
ATGTTATCTTTTGACAAATTGATGTAGACCTCTTTGAACAATAATTAAGATACTTTGAGGTGTGAATTCACCGGGGCTGAATATTACGGCCTATTTATTTCCTGTGTGTAAAGGTTACACCATTTCTCCGTGTTTACTCAGCTCAATACAGATATTTCATTTTTTTTAGAAAATATGAAACTTGCTGGCATCCATGTCATGATATGCAGAGCAAATTCTCGTTGCCAATAGCAGAAGAGATACCTGCTTCACATGAGCCTGTAGCAGTTAAACATAAGAGCAAAGCAGAGCTATGGTTCTTGTCCTTCATGGAGGTTGTTTTTACTTGTTGACTCTCCCATCCTGATATGAAGAACAAGGCTTGTAAGGTAAAGAACTTCCAGTTTTCAGTAACTAATGAAGACATCAGCATTGATTGTTTTTTGGCTGGCGCTACTACCAAGTACACATCCATCCATTTCTTTATTTGTTTGAAACTACTAAACAAATTTAACCATTTCGAAAGTCAAATGCCGGTTGAGCTTATGCTGTTTGTATACATTGTTGCATATTCAATTTCATCTATTGAATTATTAATTGGTTAGATATAAATATTTAAACAATCTGATCAAGCCCAGCAGCTTAAGCTTATTTTCTGTGGAGATTGGGTGTCTGTCATGTCGAACCTGGATTGTCTTACTTAAGCTGTTAAGCAATTTTTTGTATCATAATTAAACTAACAACAATCTCTATATGTCAAGTTGAAAATAAAAAAACAATCTCTCTAAGTCGAGAAGAAATTGAAAGGTCAATGCCGTGTTTTGTGATTAGCATGCTCCATAGATAAACTCAAATAGTTGGTAGAGAGTTCGTTGCAAGAAAAATATTCATTTATTGGAAGTCTACTAGGCAGTGTTATTCAACTTCGGATTAAACAAAATGCCCTCCCGTTTTCCTGTCTTCTCCATCTCCTATCTCATTCAAGGCTTAGCTAAAACGATCTTGGACCGTGTGGGGAGGGGAAGAAGATGCCCGACCATGATCCCTCCTTCATAGGAGGAACAGCCCAAGGTCTCTTAGCGTTCCTGCTGGATATCATCAAGAGAGAGTTTTCCTTGCTTGCCCATGTCCTGGAAGACATCGAAGGAATCAAATCTCAGCTCAAAATAGCACAATCCTTCTTGGCGGCCGACCATGCAGAAGGAGATGAAGGCAACAGTACAAGTGCGGCTTGGAAGGCAGAAGTAAGAGATGTGGCGCAGGAGGCCGAGGACATCATCGACCTCTTCTTGTATTATATAGCCGAGGCATCCCAAAAGCCAAATAACGGCCTCACCAGAGCCTTCCACTCTGTAAAAACCATTTCTACAAGGCATGAGATTGCAACGAGCGTGGGGAAGATCAGAGCCAAGTTCGACGACTTGGCAAGGAACGCAGTGCAGTATGGCCTCCCTGCTTTTGATGAGAGACATAGAGCTTTAAGAGAGAAGCGAGTTCTTGATAGAAGGCGACTTGAAGCTCAGAACCCGTTTTTTTTCAACAACAATCGCGTCGTGGGACTTGGTGACCAACTGGGCGATCTTCTAACGTGGGTGAAAGATGCAAATCATTCTCAAAGGATGGTAGTTGCGGTGAAGGGAATGGGTGGTGTGGGCAAGACCACACTAGTTGGGAAGGCTTACCACCAAGCAAAGGACAGTTTTGAGTGCGCAGCTTGGGCCACTGTGTCACAGTCCTATAATGTGCATGAAGTATTGCATATTCTGATCAGGCAATTGATGGGTCCGGAAGCAGATGTTGTCAAAATGCAGATAACAGATTGCTCCATTCTTATTGGTGAGCTTCAGAAATTTCTCTGCGAAAAATCTTACCTCATTATATTAGATGATTTGTGGGATCGTGATGCATGGCCGCATATTGCAAGTGCACTTCCAGAGAACTCCAGAGGAAGCCGGGCCTTGGTTACCACTCGCAAAGACGAGGTGATCTCTTCTTTGGACTGGGAGGGAACAAGAGTTCTTCGATTGAAGCCTCTTACCTCTTGCCATTCATGGGAACTGTTCTGCATGGTTGCCTTCCGGAACTGTGACAGTGGAACCTGTCCTTCACATTTGAAGAAAACAGCCGAGGCAATTGTCGGGAAGTGCGGTGGGCTGCCACTCGCAATCGTGGCAATGGCCGGCCTGTTGGCCTCAAGGATCGGTTCAAGATTGGAGTACTGGAAGAGGGTTGAGAGCAGCCTCGGTTGGCATCTGAAAAACATCCAAGAACTTGAGATGGTGAAAGGGGTTCTCTTGTTGGGCTTCAATGAGTTGCCTTACCGTCTCAAGCATTGCTTTCTCTATTTCAGTATGTTCCCCGAGGATTATTTGATAAAGAAGAACAGATTGATAAGGTTGTGGATAGCAGAGGGTTTTGTCAGGGAATTACATGGGGGTGGAACCATGGAGGAGCATGCAGATGCTTACCTCGAGGAGCTTGTACAAAGGAACATGATTCAAATAGCATCCAACAAATCGTCTCACAAGAGAACCAAATATTACAAAATCCATGATGTTATGAGAGAGTTAGCTCTTGTGATATCGTTGGAGGAGAAGTTTCTTGTGGTTCATGATGGTAAAGATGGTGGAGTTTGCTGTAGAGGCCGGCGCCTATCAATCCAATCTAGCTGTACCTCAATAAACAGTTGCACTGGTAAGTCGAATATCCGCTCTGTGTTTAACTTTGATAGTTGTTGTCAAATGTTGGATGTGTTCTCTCCTCTAGAAAGAATATGGTCTCATTTCAGATTGATCAGAGTGTTGGACTTGGAAGGAGCTCCAATAGAAAAAGTTCCAGACATCCTGTTTCAACTATTTAACTTGAGATATCTGAACCTGCGGAAGACTAGGATCACTGAACTCCCAAAGAGCTTTAACAAGCTCGGGAATCTTGAGACTGTCGACATTCGGCAAACAGGGATCAAAGAGCTTCAATGCGGTGTATCCAAGCTTCAAAAGTTGCGGCATCTCACTGCTGGCCCGTCTGCTGCTTCCGAGCAATCGATCCCCATTATTAACGGAATGGCAGCACCTAAAGGCGTTTGGGAACTGACCAACATCCAGACGCTAGCACATGTCAAAGCAGATGATAAAGTGATCTCCAACTTGGGAAATCTGACGCAGTTGAGAAAACTTGGTATGACAAATGTTAGCAAAAGCCACTCAGAACAGCTCTGTTCCTCCGTATCGAAGATGAAAAACCTTCGTGAGCTTTCGATCGTGGCAGTAGACCAACTCAACCTGGAGACATTATTGGAGCCACCTCTATGCCTCTACAAGCTTACACTTGTTGGGAGTTTAAAGTCCATGCCAAAATGGTTGGGTTCCCTTGTCAACCTCTGTTATCTACGCTTGCGTTCCTCTGGTTTAAACAAGGATGCACTCGGTACCCTTTTTCTCTTGCCACAACTGGAAGAACTTGAGCTCAGAAACGCTTATGTTAGTCAATCAATGCTCTTTCCTAGTGAATCATTCCCAAAATTGAGGAAGCTCCATCTATGGGATCTTGAGAATCTGAAGCTTATAAGAATTGAAATGGGAGCGTTGCCCAACTTGAGAGAGATACAAGTGGTCCACTGTAACATGTTTAGAGGGCAAATTAAAGGCATTGAACGTCTTCCCCGCGGGTGCAATCTTTTCGTTGGCTGATAATCGTACATATTATATGCCATCTGAGTTTCTTGCGAGATCAGGTAAATGCAAATTCTCTTGATGATAAACGCAGCTTGTTCTACTTGGAGTTGCTTGATGTTGTATTTGTTGGGTGGGATTCTATTTGATTGATGAAGAACAATCCATTTTGTAATTATTGATTGAATTACTTTCCTTGAGTATGTACTACAATAAAACGAGATTACAATGTGTGAGAACTGAGAGCCTTCGTATTTTAATTTCTTCAACATTGTTACGAAAATTGCTTCCTCGCCCAGCTGCTTGCTCTGTTTCACGGGCAATTCACCAAAAAACTTCCCTGTTTCTGTTGGGATTGGTATTTGGCAATTCTTATGGAAAGACTCAACGATTAATAGATCTGTTGAATAAGCATGCAATGCTCATTCGAGCTAGGGAGGAGATAGAGGAGGAATTGCTTCTTGTGAGCCTTCATCTATGTCTAATAGCTTTCTGGTATTTGCGATAGATACCTGTATTGTTCCCCACCACATGATGAAGAACATTTTCTATTCTTTCTCAGTTGTAAGAATTATTAGAATTCCTCTTCAAAATCTTTCCGGCCGAAGATATTGCGTCCTGGAAAATGCCAGACTCTTTCAAAGCTTGAATAATTGCCTTCATTAAAAAAACCATCAATATGTTAGATTTTTTTTTTAAAGAAAAAAAAAGAGCTGGAAATAAGATTTTCTTATAACTTCACCGATACCATTGGGGTATGTATGCGTGTGAAAACACCCTTTCTGAGAAGCTTTGCTTTGACTTCCTCATCATTCCATACTACATGTTCTCTATACCTGCGTATTAACATTGGTGTGCGTCAAGGGGTCTCCAATGTAAAAGATTGCGTACTCCACATTCTACTTTTTTACTGTTTTAGATCATTTGATATGACCACAGACAGGTCTGGCTATGTTGTCTATATAACTCAAGTGAAAGGTTCTAAAATTTTTTTACCAGTGCAGCATTTCCTCCTCTGTAACAGTGGAAGCAATAATAAATGCCTGGGGCACAAATTTGCAACAAACAATTTGGCAAATTTGTTAAAAGATAAAAGCAAATACATGCTTGTATGTCAAATTGCTTGTATGTTAAAAGATAAAAAGCACAGCAACTGCAAATAGGAAGATCAAAAAGAAAAGACTCACAGCTCTGTCAAATTCTAACATGAAGCACCTTTTGACGTCTTCTTTAGTAGGTTTACAATTACACCTATCTCGCCTAGAAGTCAAGTCTGAAAACTTACAGTAAGTGTAGTGTAGAACAGCTGCTTCGGGTAGCTTGGTCTCACTTAGACAACCCAGAAACAAAAGCATTAGGAGGACGTACTAGACATATCAGATAATGAAGTCTTTCATAAAATTCTTTAACATGTAAAAATGATTAATCGTCCTACTTCAGTTTTTTCATGTAATTATGCCATCTGTGAGCACCGCTGGGACGAAGATGATCTTGAACCCGAGCAGCTGATTTTCCATTTCCGTATGTCAGGAAGTAATTAGGATTACCACGGGTAACTTCTCTGTACGAGCCGAAATATAATTCCTTTGGCAGATGGTCATAGTTTTTCTTAAACATTGACACCTATATGGTATAAAATGGTAATACCAGTGCAAATCAGTCTACGAACAAACGTGTAAATTATAATACGCAATCTAGTGTTTAGAATAGCAGTGCTTGGTTAAAAGAATGTGTCATTTACCTCAGTGAAAGGATCTTTCAGATTATCTTGCTCAATGCAGCTCTCCTGAAAAGGATGAAATAACCGAAAGTTCTTCTTTTTGATAGGATATTAGTAGAAGAAAAATCTCAGCTGTCTTACATAATTTGAAAACACAACATTGTCAACTTCACTTGGGACATGTGAGAGCAAATTCCTTAGGGAGTATTCGCTAGCACCTGCAGGGTGGAGTAACTCATCGGTGTCGAGATGGAATATCCAATCCATCCCAAAATCCTACATTAACAGTTACATTTTCAAAACCCAGATCACCAAAATAAAGAAAGTGAAATCTGCATGATAGATTAAAGGAATCATTCTTACTTGAGCCATTACTATTGCCATCTCCATATTAAGGGATTGCTTCACAAACAATTCGTAGTTGCATGGCTTGTAAAAGAACGGTCTTAGCCAAGTCTCATTCCAAATCCGGCTGTGGATTAAGAAGGAAGAGAGATATTCTTTTCATAAGGCAAATGGGTAAATGCCAAAAAGCAAAACTTCGTATCTAAATATCCGGCATGTAACATCTTTAAGTGTTCAATCTTTTTGTATTAGCCTTGAAAGGCTAATAAAAATGAGCTGATCGTGAATTCGTTCATTTGATTGAAAGGACTAATTTGAAAGCAGAGATGGAATTGAATATGTGGCTGGCAAACCTTTTAGCTTGTTTTTCTTCCAGCTCTGGTGTCCTGTGTATCACTTTTACTCCCTGCAAACGTAGATAAAAGCATTAGCATCAATCAGAATTTTAAAAATGCCCAAGGAAAGATCTATCAAATAGAGTTATTAGGGATTATTACCGAAAGAGAAGAATTTTAACTTACAGCAATGGATTCAAGCACAGAAGAAACATGTGGAGATGATGCCTTCCCTTCAACAAATAAAAAGAAAGTACTAACGCCAATGACTTTGTGGAAATAAATCCATGGCAAAATTTGCTCTAAACCAGCTGAAGTGCTTGATGTAATGCATATCTGCTTGCAAAGAAAAAGTTTGAACACTTTCCATAAGCATGTCTTTTACAAAACTACAATTAAACCCTTAAATGACAGAGCATGCCACTGCACAGAAACCCGTGGTTTTCTTTTTTTTGTGCTGTTTGCAACTCAAAGAAGCAGCTTTTGTTGACGGACTTCTCATAGTTTAGCTTGATTATCACTAAGAACCAAAAGTACTAGAAAGAAAATTAGCCATAGGAAGTACTCAAACCAACCGCCAACGTCATTTCAATCATCACATCCACTCAAAAAAACCCATTTCGGAGCAACTGAAAATGAAAACAAGAAAGAAAGAAAGAGAGTTGTCCTATTCTGATGACCTTGGGTGTGAGATGAACATCATCACGCTGAAAATCAAAGCCCCACTCGCGAAAGTAAGGAAAAGCCGGTCTGGAGCTTTGGCCAAGAGCCTGCGCATAGTCGGAAGATACCGAGACCTTGGAAGAGGTCCGCAACTGGTGGCCATCCTCATGTAAGAGGGAAACAGGGCCATCGACGCCACCCCGCCATTGAAGCGCAAAGGCGAAGGCTGCCAAGGAGAGGGGGAGCAGCACGAGGAGGACAAAGAAGCTCCACGAGCTGAAATGGGTTTGCTGGTTTGCGGGCAATGGCCGGCTGTGCCTCATCGGCAAACGGCCAAAACTTGGACACGAATTCGATTCAACCAAGATCAAGAAGATGAAGAAGAAGAAATTATAAGGGAAGGTCGTTAGCTCCCAACACAGTCATTCATTCGTACGTTAAACATGCATGCATGGATCGAATTCTTAGATTTTTTAATTATATTGATTGGGGGCATGAAATATAGTACATTGGAGTTTAAATGGCTTTGTTATTTTTACTTTTTTGGTCTATTTTATTTGATATGATATGTGTTAATAACAATACTTAATAAGGGACGAGTGCATTTTCGAGAGAAGTTTGTTCTTGTGTCTTATCTCCATGCATGATACGTCCAACTATGAGGAAATTAACCTTGACTTTTCCATTTCATGTCTGCTAAATGAAGGAGATCTCTCAATGTAAAGTTATTATATACCATTGATTGATGGAAAACTGCCACCGATTAATCACAACTTCAATGTAGTTTTAAATGACATGAATAGATATATTATTGGGTGATCCCAAGGTCGAGATGTCCCAACTGGCTGTGTACTTTGTACGAAGGGGCTTACGAGTTGTAGACTATTAGTAGTGACCACAATCAAAACTTGAAATTATGTCAAATTAATTAATTAAGTTGAAAATAACATGGTTTGACATACACTTTATTTGATTTATAATGTTCTAAAATCAAGGGCATTGATCATTGAGACGATGAAAAACAATTCGTTCTGATCGTATTAATAATGGGTAGGGATCATACGAAGCTGCATAGCAACCTTTTTTAAAAACTAATTTGGATGTTTCAATGTTTTAACTCTAGTTTGTTTTTCTTGTTCTGGGTTGTTCCTTTCCTTAGATAATTAAATATTGCAAAAGCTTGGCAATTTAACAGAATTGTGGATGAATCACGAGCATAAACGCTTCGGATAGAACCAAGAAAATCCAAATGGAATGGGAATCCCAACAAGGGGGTATGTCATTATAAATCCGGTAGATCAGTATAAAGCTGGCCATCAACGGATAACAATTGTGAAAGATGCTTGAAAACGAAGTTTGAAGGGTACAACACCCATGCCCAGAGCTCGAGTCCAACGTACAAACAAAAATCAGAAGCTCCGGAATAAGCCTTCCGGCCATTCCCGAGCAAATCTTCAGTCGGGTGGAAGGGAAAGTCCTGAACAATTACGAATTGTTGAGGCTGGTTGTCCGCCCTTCCGGTTTGAGTGAGGAGCGGTAGCTTGGGAGAAGAGCTTCTGTCGAGCCGGCCGGGGCTGGGAAATGAGCCACTTTAAAGACACCATAATACGAAGAAGACAAAATTATTTGAAGCACGGAAAAAAACAGAAAGCGCCCAAAGAGGACGAGTTATTCGCATTTCAATTGACGAGGATGTGAATAATTAGGCTCACAGGTCAGTCAACATACTTATTAAGAGAAACGAAAAATCAATCTGATACGTAAAAAAATATTGTCCCGTCGTTATTGCCCTCCCAACACATCTTCTGCGCATTGCCTTGCATCTGGATTTCTGCCACTACGCTTAACTTTTGTCTTCCCGCCTCGTTGCAGAGATAAAAATTAAAAAAACAAAAAAGAAAACATTCGAGGGGAAATCATCAACCTCCAATTCACCTTCATAATAGTCGGGCATGGCATCAGCTTGAATCCCAGCAAGGTTTTGAGGCAAATCCTTGCAGCAGTAATAGCAACAGCTATAAAATTGTAATCTGCATAGTGTCGGCTGTGTCTTGCTTTTTGTATTAACCATATGGTATGAGTAGATAGATAGATATTAAGGCCAAAATGTGCTTTCAAAAAAATGCTGTAAAAATGTGGGCAAATTTGAAATTAGTAATTAAATTGATCTATTATTACAATTAAGAATTTGTTTATGCTCCAAGCGTTCAATGTAAAGTTAGATTTAATTCTGTTATTTATGGTTTTCTTGACCGTATTTCTCTTTGATACATTTTTGAGTTTTATCTCCATTTGTCTAATTCTTTGTTCATTTGAGAATAAGAAGGCACAAACTAATACATTTTCCTCTGAATAAAAATAATGATTAAATAAAAAATACGACAATCAAATGTTATAGTTTTCACTTTGTGACAATAAAAAAATTAAAATTAGAGTACAATAATTTATTTTGTATCACTCTTGCCATTTATGCAACCGTTCGAGTATTTAACATTATAAATAATATTGTAATTAAAACAATTCTTTTTTAAAACTACTCAAACTAAAACACCAACGGCGATAGCTAAAAAAAACGTAAAACATTTAAAATACACGACACCATTCACTCCATCAAATGTTAATATTATATTTACGGACATTTGTCTGCAATACTATCCATTTTCTCCATCACAGCAAATTATAAGTGCTTCATATTTTGATATTTACTAAAAAGTAATTGAAACTCATATAGCATAGGAGTACACCACAAACAAATTGTCACCCAGAAGCATGCCTTCATATAAAAATTTTGCAGATAAAATCATTTCTATTTCCAGTATCATCCAAATACTATTCTCACAAATAGATGAGGCTTTACAGCCTTAGTCGTCTCGGTATTTGATGCCATAACGATTTGTCAATTTATGGAGAGACCTATCCATAGTAACGCTTTCCATCAGCTCGTACTTCTTAAGATTTGTTTTAAGTGTGTCCTCCTGCTGCTTGGCAAGATTCTCCTCTTCCTCGAATTGCAGCTAAAGCAACATGAACACAACTCATAAGCACAATCGCAATCGCAATGACAATTATGACGAAGGCCAATAAAAACCACACATCAAAAGCAAGATAACATCACATATCTGTCTCATGTATTACTAAACAATTAAGTAGCTATAAGAATTTAACAATGAAATACTCGTACCTGTAATAATGCTTGATACTCAGCAGCATGTTTTCTCACGAGATCCTTGATTTTCTGTGCAACCTCATAATCCGGATCACCAGGCTCTACCCAATGACAATGAATATTCCTACCAGGCTTTGCTGGCCGATCACTGAACATTTCTTCTTTAGCCATTTTTGCTCTCACGGGCCTTGGCATGCCCGAAATCATAAAAGGAAATCCGGATAAATCTCTCACGATTGCGCGAGCCTGCTTTGGAGCTTCCATCTCTACCAAAGCACATTGGGGGATATAGAGTGATTCCATATATTTTGGTATGAAGCTTACATTGACAACATTTCCAAACTGTCCAAGCGCTGTTTTCAGAACTTGAGCAGTGACCTGAAGTCCAAGATTGTCTAAGTAAACTGTTCTCTTCACTTTCTCCACAAACTCAGCATAGGCCTTCTCAGCAGAGATCTCCATAATAACAACACAACCTTTATCTCCAGCAAGCAGTAGATATAAGCAACCATTAGCACAACTAATGTCGACCCACAAGAATGGGTGAATAAGCAGACACACACTAAAGAATTAGAAATAGGTCAGCTACCCAAAGTTGTCAACGACAAAGCCTACCACATACGTGGAATCTAGATTAGAAAAAACAATCACCATTCATTCTCCACAAAGAAATTGATTTGCTAAAGGCAAACAGAAAAAAGGTTAATTACTTGAAAAAATCTGTATTTAGTAAAAACATCCAACTAAAAGCCAAAATGAAAAGTTGTAAGAGCTGACAAGTTATTCATTAATATAAATAATATCCTTTAAAAAATTATTTCTCAACTATAAGAAAATCCTTCAAAAATAAGTCAAATATCACTTTTTTCCATTGTCCTTCAAATCCTTCAAACATTTAACCAGCGGTCACATATCTTTATTTCATTGTCCACCCGACAATTTGCTACCCTTATATGCTTCTTCAACTAAAAGTTCAAGTATCGTATCACTTTCGAAGTCAGATCATAAACTCTTTTATTTCCCATAGCATTAAATGCCATATTAATGCGCTGATCTTTTTTTAGGAAAAAAATAGAACCAACAATTTTAGCAAACACAAATATATATTCTTCCAATATACAACAATAACATCCATTCCAATAAAAAACAGAATTCATGTCATCAATCTAAAATCATCAAATTCCCATCAAAAAGCAGTGCCACACATATTAGTTGCTTCTAGAATATAAATGCATGTCTCATCAATTGCCTTCCATTGCTTTCTCTTTGATCAACTAAGTTCAAAGTATACACTATAAACTTCGCTCTTCCATGCATGCCCATTGCATTATTGACCATGCTGGGTGCAATCCTTGGCTGGATTCAATTCAAAGGAGTAAATATTTAAATCACTATATTATAAATAGGGTCTGCCTTTGCTGGTAATGAAAGAGATAAGTGAATTGGCTAAATAAGTGTACACAAGCAACCTTGGTGTGGGTGCCTCTTGGTTGGTCTAGAGCAGAGTGTGAAGAGAAAAAGCTTACTCACTTCAATCTCCTTGACTGTCAGGGAGAGGGCCAAGATATGCAAATATAGTGGCCATCATGTTCCCTCCATCCCAGACTGCATGTACTCCCAAAGCCTGCAATTAGTTTATAAGCTACTTTACACACGACTTCCCCTCCAGAGACTCTCCCACTCATTAGCAACCTTGTGTATATAACGGCCAGTTAATTTGACGATAATTATCAAGCAGGCCATGCCCATTGTTTAACTGAGACAGACAATATTATAATTCATGTTGAAGATCAACTCTTCTGATGACACTACTTGTTTACTTTCAACAAGGGAAAAGAGAGGGATGTTGATGAAGGAAGAAAAGATAAGGAGGAGTCTTCCACAACTGGGAAAACGTATCTGGCGGTGGTCCCCGACAGGGGTTTCCAGCGACCTTACACCGCCGCTCGTGCTTCTCTTTTCTTCCAATAGATACAAATATAATACCCATTCCATTAAAAAAAAATCATCTCAAGAAATGACAATCAATATCAACAAAATAATACATATCAGTAATCTAAGTGAGAAATAATATAACAAGTAAAATATTAAAATTTTGTAATAATCTACACCAATCTAATAGATTATATAGATCCAAGGATTTACACCCATCATAAACAAAAAATTTATTTACTATCAACAAGGGATGAGACGGAGATGTTAATGAAGGAAGAAACGGGAAAAGGCAGAAAAGAGAATCTGTGGTTGCCGGCAGCAGTCGCCAAAGGTGGTCGTGGGCGGTAGTCGTTGGCGGGAGGTCACCGGGGAAGGTCAAGAGTAGGTGGATGACGGCAGCAAGATTGGGACAGCGAAGGTGAGAATGTTAGGGTCGACGAATCAAGCGCCTTTGTTTTAATGCATTTCCCAACCCTCATCGTCGAAATGAGGGTTGAGAAAAAAACACTAAAATTTTCATCACTTTCTTATCCGTAAAAAATAGGTTGACATGATCAGCTTCCCATAGTAAGAACAGAAATTCTATACATGACACCTATTTTTACCATCATTTCATTTTTAACAGATATTATGTGGTTGTGTTTCCATTAACTGATCGGATTTCCTGGTCAAGTAACAGGCTTAAGGCACTCCTATAAAAACACAAGTATTTCACGATTAACATAAAAAATGAATAAAAACTCCACATCAACCACATCAAATTTCCACAAAAACATATACACGTACATAGGATACTAAAATTATCATAAAAAGAAAATCAAAGACTACATTTTTTACATAGATTTTTTAATTAAAACAAGACGCCACACCACAATGGGTAACCCGGATAAAGAGACTCGTGAGAACTTCAATTAGAGAAAGCAAAGATTGTAACTTCAACACAAAGTTGAATCATAATTCATGTGCATGTGCTACATATAAGTATGCATCATTCTTAAATATGCAGCCACGTCTTGAAAAAGTTACAACATGGAAATCAAATCTAAAGAGATTTGAATTGTAGAAAACAATGTTCGCCAAGATTTGACAGAAATTATGTAAAGAATCTCAGTTTCTATAGAATCGCACAAGGAAGTTTTTTTTTTTTTGAATAAGATCGTTCTAACAAGATCATCCCGAGTAAAAAACAGAATAAAACCTCACCTCTTCACGTCTTCAATTTCCGCGGGCACCACCGACGCCGGTGGCGCTGCTCGCCGGACATCGATGAGGAGGGAGAGGGTTGATTCGACAGGGGAAAACAATTTACGGAGGTGCCCATGGCACGCTATACGGGGTTTGGAACGACCAAGCTTTGCCCAAGAAGAATTGAACAAACTACAAGGTTTAGAACATCGCCGGTAATGAACAAGAACTACACCACGACCACACAAACATTTCCAACGAAAGCACATACACATAAAGATTCCAAACAATTACGCTGCACGGTATTAAAATTATCAGGAAAAATATTCTAAGCCCACAACTTTTACGGAGATTTGATCAAAATACGAACCGCCACTGCACAATGTGAAAATTACGAGAATTTGGATTAAAGAAAGCAATGACCGTAACTTCAACACAGATGCGAGTATAAAAAAGAAGAAAGAAAATAATTACCGAAATCGTCTTGGAGGAGTGCAAGCACTGTCGGCGGCGGTGGCGGTGGCGGTGGCGGTTGTGGTGGGGAGGAGGGAAGGTAGGAGATGGTCGACGAAGGAGAGCTTCATCGAACCCTACTTTCAAAAGGCCCAATTACTAAATGGGCTTTGTAAAAGGCCCAATTACTAAATGGGCTTTGTGATAAGACTAGGCCCGCTGGGGAAATATCTGGAACATTCGTGGGCCAATGTTGGGCACGACGCAGGTGATCGGGTCACGTGACCCGCGTGCCAGCTACTACTACATCCGCTGGACTGCTGTGTACCGGAACCAGCATTGATGGAGTCCCCATCACCATCGGGCAACCAAGGGTCGTGCCTATCTGTTTGGTCGCCGCACCAGGCCAAGACCTTGTCAAGATGATAATTGCTCGTGACTAGTTGTGCCATTGACTCGCCTCCACAGAGCAACTTGCGCCTCAATGTTTTAAAGATTTCTTGATATGCCAGGGCGAGCAAAGGATTGTTGATAACTTGATATTCTTGGGTCAATTAACTTAATTTTTTTTAGTTACCGGATTACATAACTAAACTTGAACTAAGTTTCTCCTAAAATTGAATCAAAATATTTCCATTAATTCGGTTCAGTAACTAAATTACATCATAAGTTATATATTTAACTATTTAATTAAAATTATATCATTCTTTTAATGAATATAGCTCTTTAATAAGTAATTTTAAATGTAAATATCATATAAAATAAATAAAATTTAATCATATAAATATCATACCTTCATGGTAATTAATATAAAATATAGATTTTAGAATATTTTTAAAAAAATCGATTATATCAATTGTTTTGTCAATTCAATTCAATTCTAAATAAAAAAAATTAATATACACATCAATTTATTTTCGGGTCAACAAAAAACCAAACCAACCTATTTCAAAACCAAACTGAATTGTTTATTTAGGTTTGTTACCATGTACTAATTCCTACTTTTTCCACACAAAAAAAAATCTCAACGCTTTGTAAAAAAAACATAGAGAAAAGTTTCATTGTTTGCTATTATTAAAATAATGGGAAAATAATCTAATATTATATATATATATATATATTAATTTTCTTACTTTTCTCCCAGCTTAAAACTGTGGACAAACTTTTTGCAACTCTATTTTTGGTAACCCCACTTTTCACAGCCTCACCTTGCACGACAATTTTTGTAACAACTCGTCGTAATCGGTCTGGGTGTTATTTTAAAAGTTAAATTTGTAAACATAATATGTAAGAACTTAAATTTTAATACGGCAAATAAATCTAAGATTTATAACTCATAAAAATAAATCATGTAGCATAAGATAATATATAAAATAACTGTCCCACATAGCCACATTTATAATACAAGAGAAAATAAAAGAAGTCTAATTTATTATCCATTTCCAAACCTAAGTTGGTAAAAGAACCACCCACCACTCTTTTATTCTTCAGTCCAAAGTTGTTCACCTGCGGAGGCAATTCTGCGTTAGTGATTAAACCATTAAGCCGTATAATTAAATGAAACAAGTCAATATCATCCCTATCATTATTTCTCAAGTTATTCTGAGATTATGAGCCTCTCAGGTCATTCTGAGATTATGAATTCTTAAGTCATTCTAAGAATATGAGCTCTCAGGTCATTCTGAGATTATGAACTCTCAAGTCATTATAAGATTATGAGCTCTCAGGTAATTCTGAGATTTATAAGCTCTCAGGTTATTCTGAGATTATGAGCTCTCAGGTCATTCTGAGATTTTGAGTTCTAATGTCATTTTGAGATTATGAAGGGTGCGGCCCTATATCAGACTAATTCAATTTCTTGACCCCGATTTGCACTTCGTGCATGGTGGTCGAATCTAGGCTCAGGTCGACCAGGCTTGCGCCTTGTCACCCCTTTCGGCATAGGGTCAGGTGTTCAAATTTGTGAGTGCCGCCTTGCGACAGAACTCCCAATTTCACGGGTGCTGCCTCGTGACAGAGACTCCCAATTTTGCGACTGCTGCCTCGTGTCAGAGACTCCCAATTTGTGTTTCACATAAATTGAAAGTGTGGCCCCGTGTCGAGCCGAATCAATTCCTTTACCCCAATTACACTCGATGCATGGTGGTTGAATCTAGGCTCAGGTCGACCACGGTTGCCAACAAGGGAAAAATACAATATTTCAAATGATTATACAGACCTTGATAGTTCATAAGCGAACTCGCAATTGCAACCAATGATCCTAATCTGAACGAGAACATAAAATTATACATAAGTATAATTTTATTTGAGTATAATTGCATGCAACTAAATGACTAATATTTATATCATTATTAAGATTCGACAATATAAAACACACCACATTCAATAATATTAAATATTAAATTTTCAACAAATCTAGTGAGATAATTAATTATTTATGCGACAATCATTTAAGTACTACTTTACATTAATTATCTAAATCATAATTCACACTTACAAATTGATAAAATAATTATTTATTTATAAACAACTATTTAATTACTATTATTAATATATTTTCCTTTGAGATGCTAATTACTTAACCACGACCTTGATGATTAGGTTTACGATTTTATTCTTTAATTACTATTATTATTAATAGCACTTTAATAAATTAAGTCGTTCGATTAAATTCTTTAAAATGATTTATATTATCCTAATTCAAAGATATAAATAATATAATTATTTTAAATTATTTAACTCAATAAAGGTTTGAACTTTATTTTTTTTCATTATGCTATTTAGATTCAACGCTTGTGATTTTTACATGATTATAGTTTATTAACTCATTTTCTACCTTACTAATTCGTTATTAAAATAATCACTTTATTTACCTAATATTAATTTAATATAGAAAAAGTGAAAATTTTATTTTATTAATCACTCGTAACCATCTGATTTAATTTAATCCCTTGTAGTAAACTAATTAATTATCGACCGTTTATCATTAGCGTATATTTATTACTTATGGCAATTTCATATAATAATTTATTAATTTAGCCACTTTAACTCATGACCCATTAGAATAATTATCTTTAAAGACTTATTACAAGTTAGTATTATTTTTAACTCGAGCCGTATCGACTCAAGTTTAAATTAGATCTGTCATCTTCTTCTTCCCCACGCTCTTCTCTTCTCCTCACTGACCGTAAGTTGGGGTGTTTTTTGAAGGACTGTACATCGACGGCAAGCCACCGCTAGCCATGCCACCCTTGTCGGTCGACTCATTGCCTTACCAAATCTACCCCGACCAGGACCTTTTGGTGCTGCGATCGGATTTTGCCCATAATTGTAGCCTGAAGTCATTATTCCGTTCACGTTCACCGATTGAGCGCTGCCACCAATCTTCATGAGCACCGCCACCGATCTGTGCCGTCATTCTCCCTACACCCTGAGTTCCTGATACCACCAACAACCACCTTCTCCATTCACCCTTTCTTGGCACAAAATTGGATCATGACATCCTTGTGCACAAGCATCAAGATCCCAACTTTCTTGCACCTTGCTGCAATTCAGAGATTTCACTACCTCATGCCATCATCAGACCAGAGGAGATCGGCCACAACTAGACAAAGAAGGAAATAGGGCCGTCCTCCCACATCGGGGCATTCATGGCCATGATTCCCGGCGAGGAGGTCGTCAATAGTGGTTTGTGTCGGCGGCAGGACTTGAGTTTCTGGGCGTGCAAATTCTATTGTAATAGATCCCTTGTTGAAGATTTTTGATGGAGAGCAACCAGCGGCTTTCCATCCTTTGCCTCACCTCCGCCATCTATTCCTATTCCCCTTAGAAGAACATGAGGACAACCGGCACGATGGCCAAGCAGAGGGAGAGCCTCCACCCCCACGGTGGATTTTCTGCACTAGCTTCCCCTACTCGAACTTCCTCTATTCCACCACTATTGTCTCCTGACCGGGGGGAGAGGTTTGGGTTTTCTTATTGATTTAAAACTTTAATTATCATGATTATCAAGCTTATTATCAATGTAAAATAGGCATGCGGCACGATGGCCAAGCAGAGGGAGAGCCTCCACCCCCACGGTGGATTTTCTGCACTAGCTTCCCCTGCTCGAACTTCCTCTATTCCACCACTATTGTCTCCTGACCGGGGGGAGAGGTTTGGGTTTTCTTATTGATTTAAAACTTTAATTATCATGATTATCAAGCTTATTATCAATGTAAAATAGGCATGCGGCACGATGGCCAAGCAGAGGGAGAGCCTCCACCCCCACGGTGGATTTTCTGCACTAGCTTCCCCTGCTCGAACTTCCTCTATTCCACCACTATTGTCTCCTGACCGGGGGGAGAGGTTTGGGTTTTCTTATTGATTTAAAACTTTAATTATCATGATTATCAAGCTTATTATCAATGTAAAATAGGCATGCGGCACGATGGCCAAGCAGAGGGAGAGCCTCCACCCCCACGGTGGATTTTCTGCACTAGCTTCCCCTGCTCGAACTTCCTCTATTCCACCACTATTGTCTCCTGACCGGGGGGAGAGGTTTGGGTTTTCTTATTGATTTAAAACTTTAATTATCATGATTATCAAGCTTATTATCAATGTAAAATAGGCATGCATGAAAATTAAGAAGAGGGAGATAGGAAGGATACCCAAATGATAAAGAGGCCGACTCCGGAAGAGGAGAAGAAGATGAGAAAATGAAATAAGAATGACACCCCCTCACAAATTATATAATGAAATGACAGCTAGGGTATGCAAAAAAGTACCCTAACACCAATATTTCATTTAACCGGGTACAGAATAAAAATATAATATTAACTAGGTAGAATTGACCGGGTAGAGAATATAATATAATTAATCATAATAATTTTCCAATTTTCAATCCTTCCCCGACCGAGTCGAATATATAAATTTTTCTTTTTTCACGAACTTTACAATTTTATAGTGTATTTTAATTTTATTTTATTGAATTGTGGAAAAAATCATTTTTAGTGCTTATGACTCTATTTTGTGTTTATCAAAAGAGATTTTTACCATAATAATAATAATAACAATAATAATAAAATTAAACTGATATCCTCTCTCATTCTGGAGGCTTTTTTCATTTTTTGTCTTCTAGAAAATGATCTCCTTTTTACGAGGCAAATTTTATGCCTGAAACAATTGAACACACTTATTGCCATTAGTCGGTTGCATTAAAATATATAGATTAAATAGACACACCAAAAGTTATAATTATAGTTATATAACATGTAAATGTTAGCAAGTGCTAATAAATTATCTTAAAGCTTGATTTCGTCATGAAAAATACTTTTATGGAAAATGTCAATATATTCATTCCAGTATTGGGAAAATATCATAAATAGCTATTTAAAGTATTCATTTAAAAATAACCAAGTTTACAAAATTATATCACATATAATCATTTTTAAAGCTTTTATATCAATCATGACTAAATTCCATCATTTTTTTTGTTTAATGACAAAAATACTCATAAAATTTATTTTGTTAATACCAAAGTAGATAATGGATAAAATTTATGAATTTTACTAATTTTATTGATATATAAATAAAAAAAAAGAGAGGAATAAATGATAAATAGACTCTAAAGTTATATTATTGATGAGTTAAAAAGTAAAATAATTTTATTGAATTTAAGACCATCAAAAATAAATTTTTTTTGGGTGTTTGAAATTTGAATTTGAAATTGGCATATTTTATTTGAAATTAAAACTTTGGTTTATCTAATATATTTTTATTATGAATAAATTTTAAAAAATGAAATATTAACCATCATATAAAATGAAAGAAAAAGATGTTTAAGAAAATTTGAAGTTAGATTAAGGGTATTTATGTAAATAAAATAAATATTATGAGACAAATATTCTTAAAATATATGAATTGGATATATGTGAAATAAAAATTTGCGATCTGGTTATATCTAATATAAATTTAATTTTTTGGTCATTTATTATAGAAAATATTGAAACTTGACTATTTATGATATTTTCCCTCAAGTATTATTATTGGTGGATGTTTCAAACCATACTATTTAATTTCCTTAACTTGTGAAATCTATTGATTATCACCTCGAATTAATTATTAACACCAATAATTTGGCAATAAAATGTTTTAATTTTGTTAATTTTCAATAGTTATTGTACACACTTATGACTTGAAACTACCCAAGTTTAAATTACATATAATTAATTTCCCATAACATTCAACTCTTCAGCTAAGCAAAGGGTAAGCTTTTTACAAGTTTAATCTTGGAGGCCAGGGGAACTTTTACTTACAAGCAAGAGCTATAGCCACTTATTAATTATAATATTTCTTGATTGATTGAGATGGTTTATTCAAATACATTCTAAAAGCTATATAATCAATGTATACTCTGATTTATTGATATATATATATATATATATATATATATATATATAAAAGACCCCGATTTCGGTTAATCTAAGAACCAAATCAGAATTGAGTCAATTAATCTAAAAGGCTTGAACGATAAAACGGATCAAAACAACCATCTTTGCTTCTCGAAAATAGAAGACATTATTAATTATACATGAAAATGCATCAAAGGCAGCTGAGTGGTTTTTCGGCGACTTTCTGGCGATTTTCCGGCAGAGTCGCCGACGGCGTCTACTGGCTGGATATGGGTCATATTGGATACTACCAGAACCAGCTCGGTGAGCCCGACGCATCTGTGGTGTCGACGCGGTGGATGGAGGCAGCGGCTCACCAAAAAATGTCAAAAATAGGGGCGGCCGCGTTGAGTGGCTAGATCCGGCCGGCCAGGGCGGCAATCGGCTTTGATTCCTGTCGGGAAAGGTCGTGGAAGGGTAGGTGATCCACAGGCGGCCACTGGACGGCGACAAAGATGGTCACCGACTGTGAGATCAGCGACGCGACCCAACACGGGCTCCGCGCTAAGGGCGGCGATCCCGCGTCGCGACGACCAGACCGTGGTTGGGGCTGGTCGGGGCGGCACGGCGATGCCGTCGTGGGAGGGAGCGGCGTTGGTCGGCAACCGGGCGGCACTGACAACGACGGCAACAGCCACAATGGGGAGGACGACTAGGGTTTTTGGAAAATGGAATGAAGTGTCAAGGGTGAAAATATAACTCAATGGAAAACTTGTAAATAAAACTTGACTTGACTCTAAGTCAAATCAAAATAATTATCGACTTGTAATAAATTCTAAAAAATCCAAAAAAATCAGAAAAAACCCCAAAAAATAAAATAAACATCAAAAGATAAAAATGACATGCTCTATAACTATCAATCCACCCGAGCTATCTGTAACCCGTCCTAACGCGGCAAACGACTTAAAACTAATTCTACGATCAAACTGAATAATAAAAAAAAAATACTGCATACTTCCATATATTCTGATAACTCATTCTTTTCTGTTGTATTCATGACGTTATCATTATATACTTGGGTACACATGACCCCTCATAGTTCATACACACGACTGGTTTTGGCTCAGTACACGTGTTCTAAAACATACTCGACTCGAAAATAACAGTCGAACCGACCAGTTCTAAATATAAAACCCCAACTCGAATCGTGGGTTTTACAATCTTCCCTCCTTATAAAAATTTTGTCCTCGAAATTTTAACATAAGGAGGTTCTATAGAAACGGGAAACTTGATACACGTGAGTTGTATCTTCTACTCTCCACTAGTCGTGTACCACCTCACTGACTGTAGTTGCACTGACATGGCAATTTTGGCTTGTGATGCAATCAAATATCAAACATTCTGATTCTAATCTATCTGTGACTGCTCTAGCATTAGCATCATCATTCTTTCCTGTTCTGATCCGAAGACCTACAGGTTATGGACCCACCACACTTCTACTGCACACTCTGATCCATTTGTGCCTGTTCTGACATCACCATCATCATTCCCTTATGTTCTGACCCCTACTACTGCTAACTCGACATAAAATTCTAAATCACCCCTAAGGACTTACTAGGTGGGTCAAGCAGATACTCTAGAGTATCGTAAGGTTCTAATCTGAGCTATGTCTGGGAAAACTGCGCCGAGGGTAAGACCTACATGCTAGTATCTACCCATGTCCCTCTAATCCTCATTTGTGAAAAGTCACCTATAGGTACTCGTAAGAACTCTGTTATAGATCCTACAGTCATTGTAAGGTCTGCTATGAGTCTCGTGCTAAGTAAGGTGTATAATCTAATGAGCTGTGCAGCTCACTATCGCCAATCTAGGTCCAACTCTGGTGTCCTCGTATAAGGAACTGGACCACTCACTAGATCCTAGTTGACTCGGTCCCAAGTCAAGTATATCACTCTGTTCTACTAGTGAACAAGGATGGCTGCTATGACTCTACTGTATATTATGACTCTGGCGGCTATCTATACAACCACTAACTATTTCGAAACAGAGCTCTTTGTCTCAAACTGGGTGAGAACACCTATATATACAGTGTGTCTCAAGGAGTATGGAAGCATACTCTGCATTGAGTTGTGGTGTCTACATCTGGTCCGTGACGTGTGCTCTAGTCAATGTCTGCTCATCTCAATTATCTAGACAACCGATGGTATAACTGGTATATCTAGAAGGGTGAGCGGAAATACTCGAGAGAACACTCTACTATGTCTGACGTCTCTGGGTTATATGAAAGGGAAACTGAATCTCATGGAAATCTAGTCACACTGATCAAGAACTCTCAACAGGTGATATCTCATCCTCACATATGGCACTGACTCTAGGTATATTGGGGAAGTCCACTCGGCTAAGAAAAATCTGCTACATAGGTGTATCACTCTAGTCTATGGTGGAGTCAAGGCATCATACAAGTGGCAGGGGAGATGAAATCCCTATGTATGGTACTGGGTGGCCAAAATATAGGTAGGTCTATGGACTTGTCTCTAAGTCACCATGATTTACTATGCCACAAGTGATCAGTCTGTGGAACAGCCAATCAATGACATATCTCAGAAACGGCTCCTATGCGTGTCTAGTTAAATAAGCTAATAGTAGGCATGTGTTTCTCAATACTGTACTAGTCACGCACTTATAAACGGGCGGGGTTCAATCGACCCAAAGAATGTCTCTCCTCAAGTCTACGGGGACTCATAGTGAGGTTCAACATATGTCTCATCCGCTTTTCAGTGGTATGACCTGTCATCTCGTACCGATTTGTAGTACTAATCTTGATTCACATGATTACTACCGTTGTGGTAGATTCTCAAGCAAGGTTATCAATCAAGATGAGCATACATTGATATCGGTCCATCTGGTCAGCTTGGTCTATTCTGTTTGAAGTCCCTATCTGCATCATTCTCAAACTAGGGTGAGGTTCGTCATTGTAAGATCGATGTGCCAATATCGACCTGCACTGTAAACCCTAATCAGTACCATGAAGGTACTTCTATACTCAGGGCATACTCAGGGCAAGGCTCAATCCTATGTCTCAAAGTAAGGACTTAATTATGCTAGCGAAGCATAAGGGAATCACTATCTCCATAGAGGACACTCCCTTGCTAAACCCTCTATCGATGCCCCATACTCTAATACAAGCCTAACTCCTCTTGTTGGCTGGCCAATAGCTAAATGGGCTAAACTACATGTGTGCCCATCTACTAATCATCTCATCTCTCATCTGTGTATGCTAGTCGTTGGTCCATGGGTGCACTGTTGTGTTGTTTGAACAATCTGATCATTATGACTATCCCATATGGGGGTCATACTATCATATTCTGACTCTGTCCACACGCATCTCTATAAGACTGTCACTAATTATGTCTAATTAGGTTATCTTGCAATATCCATTTGACCCAATGGTGTCGGGTCAAGACAATAATTGCAAGAGAACTGTGAAGTTGGATCTTATGCCATCTAATCAAAATAACCTTAGCTATTTGAACTCTCCTCTATTTTACTCATGCCACTATAACTATATCTTGTTCCTCCACTTGACCCTACTAAGCTCTAACTAATCTACTCGGTCGGCGGATAAGCAATGCACGGACGGCGGTAGTGCATACTCGGTCGGTGGTAGTGCATCTCGGTTGGCGATCGTGCAACTTGGTTGGCGGTCGTGTAACTCAGTCTATGGTCATGCACTTGGTTGGCGGTTGTGCAACTCGGACGGTGGTTATGCACTCGGTCGGCAGTTGTGCAATCGGTCAGTGGTCGTGCAACTCGGTCAGTAGTTGTGCACTCGGTCGGTGGTTGTGCGCTCTATCGAAAACACTGCTATCTAAATGTTAAGAATCTAATCCTAATCGTATACATCATAATCCATTACTCTCTCTAACCTGTCATCTTCTATGTGTTTATTTCCCTAGAGGTGGCTGCTAACCACTACGCTCATGTTATCCAACCATGCATGCCTGATCTGGAGGGGTTTGGATCATGGTGTTGACATGTACCATGGTGACCTATGCTGGACCCACACTAGTCTCCTAAAATCTTGAGTGGTTGCTCCTCGCAGTGCTAACTGGTCCTCAACGACAATCGCTAATCTGGTAGCTTATTTCTAGTGAAATCCTATCAAATATCGGATCTCGTAGGCAGTGGTGGTCCTGATCTTTTCCTCGTCACATTATGGTCTCTATCTCACTACTCACCCTCATTCGTTACCATCTTCTAGGAGTGGTTCACTACGAGTCATCTACCTGAAATCTTATCTCCGCCCCATGTACTTCACTAGCTCCATTGTCATAAATCCCTAAGGATTTGTCCAAGGTAATCGATGGTTCATATCGTATTCTACTAACTAGCTTGTATCTCTGTACTTCAGGCTCTTTACTATTGCACTCTTCCCTCAAGCTCTATACTTCAAACTCCTTCTCACGATATACACCATGCCCCAAAGAAGTAGGGCTACTGTAGTGTCATGAAAAAGTCAGACACCTGATCAACTTCCAATTCAGTCTCAGCTGACTGAACATGTAGATGTCACGACTAATCCAAATCTCTCATGCGATTGGCAAAACTGGTGGGTCTCTAAGCCCAACGCGACATGCTTATCAGGTTCCTGCTGACATTTGCTGACATCCAAATCTTGTATAAGATAGGATCGTATACCCATTCTACCTCTGCTAGCACTACATGCCTTACCCACATCTATCATGGGTAAAAAAATCTGATAACCTAATAGAAATCCATAGAAATAGCTTGTTAGCTCATCAAAGGCTTGTTCTACTTATTTCTGATCCACCCAGAAAATAGTGTTATGTGTCTAGCATATGATAAAATCTGCATGTAAAGAAAAGAACAAAAACATACCTGCTAGCTCGACTCGGAGCAGTCTTTGCACACACATCACCTAAAATAGTATCTTGTATCTTAATCAACCAAAAGTGGCTCTGATACCAAAACTGTAAGACCCCGAATCCAGTTCACTCTCGTGAACTGAACTGGCATGTTATGGGCCCCGGTTAGGTCGGCTAACCTTAACCCAACTCGTGCAGATCCAATCTCGGCGTCTTAAGATGAAGATACAATTTGCCATGTATACGTAAAATGTATAAAACCCTAATAGGAAACTACATGGATCACATGACACTCAATTCATACGAAAACCATGATTTTAATAAATTCAATAAAATTCTAAATTACGACGGACAGAGTCTCCCCTGAAAGCGCAGTTAGGGCCACCCTGTCCAAATAATATAAGTACAAACATACAAGTGTATATATCAACACCTTTATTCACACAATCTGATCTACTATAACTTTTTCTGAAAACTTGGGTCTCAGCCCACCTATGCACCTATTCATGTTTCACATCGTCTCATCATTTCTTATCCCTTAATTTCATCGTTATGCTTTTCATTTTCTCACATTAGTACTAATATGATAAAATCATAAACGAAATATTAAACAATCACTCACCAAACATATGTGTGTGTGTGCAGAAGACCTCATTGCTCCTCCATCCAGCTGGCACATCTATCTCGTACTTGCCACCTACATATAGTACGAAAACCGTCAGTAGCGAGTGTTAATGGTCCAGAATATAACTTATAACAAACTGGCTATGAGAGTAAACTCTCATATGAAATAAAACATCATTATACTCCTCGTGAACTCTCTGAAGGGCATCTATTGAGGAGCCACTGGGCTGCAGCCCGGTAGCGTCCCGAATTGACTGAACTACTGCTGCTCTTGCCTCTCTCGACATTTTCTTACTTCATTTTCTGGTCTCAAATCGTAAGCCATCTCCTTACCTCCATATTTCTCCTGGCCTTGAGCACGAAGACCGAGTACTCTAAGGCAGTTGCCTTCGGTATCCTTTAAACCACAAGTCATGACATGCGCTGTACTAAACAATACCCGTAAACCTCCACGTTCTCCGGGTGTGAGGAACTCAAACGCAAAGTTTTCAGGATCCCTCGGGAATGGATATCCAGAGCCAGCTTTGACTGTCACGGCATCCTCTGCATGGTGCGTGCAGTCGATTTCTCCATCTCCCATCTCACTGAAAACTCAATAAAAATATATATAGGCATGGGAAGGGATTTATAAAATAGGCCCGAAGGCAACTTGCTGTGGATCTTATTTTCGAAATCATTCTTGAGGGATCTTATCCTTGAGGGTTATTAATCCATAAAACAGTA
This sequence comes from Piper longum, assembly GCA_032619315.1. Classification (NCBI taxonomy): domain Eukaryota; kingdom Viridiplantae; phylum Streptophyta; class Magnoliopsida; order Piperales; family Piperaceae; genus Piper; species Piper longum. The sequence continues at coordinate 2,187 of JAVDBV010048128.1, read as the reverse complement.
TGGCTAAATGGCCCGAGTTAAGTGAGATTCGATAAAATGCCACTTAACTCGTCCTGCAAGTCAAAATCAAACATGTAATAGAAAAAGTGTAAAACAAAGACGAGTCTTAACGGACATGGTAAAAGCTCCAAGCGTGTCATCGTGCCAACGCAGCGAGCTCCTACTCCGTACCTACACATCAGAGCTAAATACTAACGCCCAATAATTAAATAATGCATCAAACTAGTCCTAATTATCACACTCAAAACACAATCATAATCAAACAACAACTCAATAATCATTAATGTAAATAGTTTTAAATCATCGTATTCATATCAATTTTTATTGTGCTTTTCTAAATTACCTCGTAATGAACTATCGTGTTCATACTTGATCTATCTCATTAAATCACTTAATCCTTATCATTCTTTATCACATCATGTAATTCATTGTTTCATTCACATTTAAGCATTTATCATATCAATTACTCAACCCTAGCATGTTATCTAACAATCATCAATTCTAAACAATAAACTTAAAGGTAATCATACCTCATGTCATCGGCAAATGATGACGGCTAGGGTTTCGGCATACGTGCATCTCGAACCTCGAATTTTGCGCTTGACGGCATCCGAAGTTCGATCGGGTTCGACTGGCTGAAATTCATGGAAAATCCAGCAAATTCCATCAATATGGTTTTCCGACAACTTTCCGTCAATTTTCGGTAGTTTAGTGATTTTCCGTCGACTTTCCGGCAGTTTTTTGGCGAGAGTCGCCGACTGCGTCTACTGGCTGGATAGGGGTCATATTGGGTACCATTGGAACCAGCTCGGCGAGCCCAACGCATCTGTAGCGTCGACGTGGCCGATGAAGGCGGTGGCTCACCGAAAAATGTCAAAAATAGGGGCTGCCGCAGTGGGCGGCTAGATCCGGCCAGCTAGAGCGGTGATCAGCTCTGATTTTGGCCGAGGAAGGTCGTGGAAGGGTAGGTGATCCCGAGGCGACCAGGCGACGGCGACGATCGCCGGTGGTGGGATCAGCAATGCGATCCAACACGGGCTCCGCGCTAGGCGCGGCGATCCCACGTCGCGACAGCCAGACCGTGGCTGGGGCTGGTCGGGGCGGAACGGCGACGCTGTCGTGGGAGGGAGCGGCATCGGTCGGCGGTCGGGCGGCACCGACAGTGACGGCGACGGCCACAATGGGGAGGACGACTAGGGTTTTTAGAAAAGGGGATGAAGCGTCGAGGGTGAAAATATAACTCAATGGCAAACTTGTAAATAAAACTTGACTCGACTTTGAGTCAAGTCAAAATAATTATCGACTCGTAATAAATTCTAAAAAATCCAAAAAAATCAGAAAAAAAATCCCAAAAAATAAAATAAACATCAAAAGATCAAAATGACATGTTCTATAACTATCAACCACCCGATCTGTCTGTAACGCGTCCTAACGTGGTAAATGGCTAAAACTAATTCTATGATCAAACTGAATAATAAAATTAAAAAAAATACTGCATACTTCCATATATTCTGATAACTCATTCTTTTCTACTGTATTCATGACGTTATCATTATATACTTGGGTACACATGACCCTTCATAGTTCATACACGTGACTGGCATTGGTTCAGTACACGTGTTCTGAAACATACTTGACTCGAAAATAACGGTCGAACGACCGGTTCTAAATATAAAACCCCAACTCGAATTGTGGGTTTTACAATAGATGATAGTTTCTGTAACTCCTCAAAAGCTCTATAGAAGGTGGGCGTCAAAAGCTGAGCGACTAGTTGGAAACGTTGTCCTTCTTTCCTTGGTAGCAATAATGGGTTGGGGGGTCGTCAGAAAGGTTATCGGTGCAAGGGGCTCCTCCCCTTCCCCTCTCTTCTTGTCTGCTTCTTTTTTCTTTCGTTCTTCTCTCTTTTTTTTCTTTCAAGGTACGAGCCCCCCATTCACTTCTCTCTTTTTTTATGTTATTTATAGAACTTCAAACCTCCAATTAGTTACATGATTTGAGGCTTTAAATCCTACCTGCCCAACATATCCTCCCCCTTATCCTCATTTTTTCCTTACCTCCTTCCTTTTTTGTAAAACTATTAAAGGCCAAGTCACTGACGGTAAAAGGTGGTGTGTATAAATTATTGGACTTAAATATAGGCAAGCATGTTCATATTTGTGCTTATATATATATATATATATATATAAG
>JAVDBV010048127.1:0-19171 GCA_032619315.1 Piper longum | reverse complement strand
CAACAAGACCAGGGCGATATACAAGCCCGATAGGACCTAAGGAATCAAAGACAAGGTCAGAAGAGGCAGACCAATCTAGCTGCGATGGCTGTTGATTAGGCACTGACATAGGACATGGGGCAGGCTGATGGTCAGATGCATGGTGGCAGGCCAGAGTAGCAAGGTAGGATGTATATTGTGGTTGTAGAGGAGGCAGTCTAGTATGCCGGCATCATCACAGGTACTCTAGTCATCCATTCTGCTCCTACCATAGCATTGTTTGCTTCTGGTAGCACACATGTTTATAGCCAAGACATTCATCAATAGGATTGGTGTTCCTTAGAGGACTTATGCAATGATTTGGTTGTATCGACTCCTGCTAGAGTCATGCATAAAATCAATGAGTGTGTGAGGGGTGTCGCGGTGATTATCTAGTAGGTCATCCTTTTGATTGATTTTACCGTTTTGATGATGCAGGAGTTATTTGTGCTATTTGGCATGGATTAGATGACATCCCACCAAGTGTTGATAGAGTTCCAAAAAAAGATGGTTCAGCTCCCACTAAAAAGGAATGTGACGATTTCATTCCAGGACATAGGTAGAGATAGAGGCAGATGTCTAATATCGTATCAACGACTCAAAGATTGATTGACAGAGAATGTGAGGTTTTCCTCATGACAGTTATGCTTACGCTCGAGTAGTCAGCGCTAGAGTTGGTACAGATTCCAATGGTTAGAGATTTTGCGAATATTTTACCAGATGAGGTGCCCAGACTATCGCCTATCAAGGAGGCAAAGTTCACGATTGACTTGGTCCCTGGTATTGCGCCCATCTCTAGGGTACCGTATTCGATGGCACCACTTGAGATCAAGGAAGACTCAATTAGAAGAGTTGTTGGAGCAGGGCTTCATTCGACTGGGTCTCTCACCTTGGGGCTAGCCAATCCTCTTTTTTAGGAAGAAAGATGGCTGCATACAGTTGTGCGTTGACTACACAATGCTTAGCAAGGTTACGGTGTAGAACCATTATACCCTCCCATAGTGTACTAGAAGATTGATCTTCAATATAGCTATCATCAGCTGATGATACAAGAGGATGATGCATCGAAGATAGCCTTCAAGACTAGGTATATGCATTATGAGTTCTTAGTCATGCCTTTCATCTCACTAACACACTAGTAGCATTCATGGATCTTTTGAACTGGGTGATTAGCCATACCTCGACCAGTTTGTAATAGTATTTGTTAATGTCATATTGATATACTTGAGGTCCAAAAAGGAGTAAAAGACACACTCGAGGATTGCTTTGCAGACTCTATGGGAGCACAGCCTAAATTCAAAGCTCTCTAAGTGTAAGTTTTGGTTGTCTAAGGTGGTCTTTCTAGGCCATATTATATTGACGGCTGGTATCATAGTGGATCTAGCTAAGGTCGAGGCAGTTTTGAGATGGTAGTGACCTATCAGAGCCATAGAAATGCGAAGCTTTTTGGAATTAACCAGATACTATAGGAGGTTCATACAGGATTTCTCTTTCTTGGCAACCCTTCTCACAAGATTGACAAGGAAGGAGGAACGTTTTGCATGGACAGATGCATGTGAACAAAGTTTTCAAACTCTAAAGGAGCAACTCACTACCGCACCAATGTTAAGTCAACTAGACGATTGTACAAACTTTGTGGTGTACAGTAAGACCTCCAATATCAGACTAGGATGTGTATTGATCCGAGGAGCAGAGTGATTGCCTATGCATCCCGACAATTAAAAGTTCATGAGCATAACTATCCTACACATTACTTGGAGCTTGTAGCAGTCATTTTTGCTCTGTGCATATAGAGACACTAGTTATATATAGAGTGTCCTTCCAACTCTTCACTGATCATAAGAGCTTCAAGTACATTTTTACGTGGAAAGAATTGAATAGCTTACATTGCATATTATCAGAGTTTCTCGCAGACTATGATATTGACATTTCTTACCACGTGGGTAAGGCAAATGTGATCGTAGTGCCCTGAACATGAGACCAATAGTATGTAGATCAAGATTGGAACCCATTGGTAAACAATATGAGGACTAGAGAGAGGATGTAGTAGACTTAACCGACACCTTGTGGAAATGTTGGCAAGGCAGACTACCAGTTCGACTATGGCAAATCACATCAGGCAAGCCAAGGAGTTGATCAACTGCCCGAGTAGTGGTTTCTACAAAGATCTCATTCTAGTCTAGTTAGAAAGGCAGATAGTTTGTACCGGATGAGAGGACGGATGTATGTGTCAGATGTAGCAGGATAACCAAGATTGTGTGAGGACATTCTTTGTGAGGCTCATTACTTGAGGTTAACGGTGCATCTAGTGAAAATGTATCACGACTTGTGCTGATCTTATTGGTGGTTAGGGCTGAAGAAGGATGTCCTTCACACTATGTCGCAATGTCTTATCTATTAGCAGGTCAAGATCGAGCACCAGAGACTAGGTGATTTGTTGAAGCCGCTACCACCGCTAGAGTGGAAGTGGGATTGTATCACATGTCACTTTGTCATACATCTACCCCCTTCCAAACTTCAAATGAAAATAGTATGGTCGTTGTTGATGTTTGACAAAATGAGTGCACTTTATTTAGATTCGCATGACTTATCCCATATCAACTTTGGCTCAATTGTAAAGAGACAAGATTGTCAAATCCAAGGAGTTCCCAGGGAGATTGTATTGGATATAGACCCTAGTTCACCTCTTCATTCTGGAGATCTTTCTAGAGAGAACTTGGTATGGGAAACTGTTCGAATTATTTCAATGACGTGCAAGTATACATGGTCAAAACAAGTAATATAATGATAAGTGTCTAAGTATCATCCCACAGAGAGATCAATTTACTTAAGTTAATAATAGAAAATAGAACTAAGAGCAAAACAACAACAAAAAGAGATTTTTAGTTTAATATAAACTTTTTCTAGAGTCGAATTTCCTTTAACATGAAAGTAATCTTCATCACCTTACTCTTATCTTTTATTCTCTCGAATTGCCAACCTAAGATAATTATATGACATGGTGGCTTCCGTTCCTTCATGCATCTTTTATTTTGCCTCAATTTCTACCTCCTGTGATAATTGATTAATCAACAAAAAAATGCATTAAGAATTACCTTACAATCGCAAACGGTGTTTTGTATCTCCCAACCAAAACAACAAACAAGTCAAAAAACTCGTCGTATGATGCATTATCAATGACTACTCTAACTGATTTCTCCCAAAATGTAATTAAACGTATGATCTAAGTTATAGTTGTTTAGTCTATTCTTAGGATTAAAAATATGATAATTCAAGCAATCCAATCGAATAAAAGAGTAAGAGGTTGAAATGAATTCAATTAATCCATGTTAAGTTTGATTCTTCTCTAAAACGAAATAAAATACTACTTCATAATAAAAGTAAAGAACATGCTGAAAACAAGATAAACTTATATTATAAAAAGGACTAAAAATTATAACAACTAGACTACTTAATTCACTAAACTCTTCAGCCCCAAGTTGAGATATCCTAAACAACAAATGACCATTCGTTTATATGGAAGATGAGATGGTCATTAGATACATGAATTCAATGAAGGTGTTCACAAATCAACGTAGTGTAATTAATTATGATGTCCACTCAAGTCTCCAACTCCTCAACCTACTCAAATGCAGCCAAAGCTATGTACATCCATCCTCATCGAGCTTTGTCAACACCATAAATTGTTGCCATCAATCAGTGGGGCCCAATGTCATTACAACCAACAATCCCTGAGCTTCTTTGTTTTCAATGGTTTTTTGCATTAAAATATAAAATTGAACATATCTCATAAAATATTAATTAACTAAAAAAATAATGTAAAATATCACCTAATTAATAATATTTATACCCGGATTTACAAAATCACATTAAAAACATGGGTAAATATTATATACTTTAAACACTTAACAGACACCAAGTTTAGAACAGCCTATCATCCACATCCCAATGGTCAGTCTGAGAAGATGAGTCAGATCTTGGAAGACTTGCTCCGTTCATGTATGATGGACTTTGGTGGATCTTGGAAGAAGCATCTACCATTGGTGGAGTTTACGAATAACAATATCAGACCAGTATTGGGATGGCATCCTTCGAGGTGTTGCATGGTAGGCTGAGCAAATCGCTGACATGTTGGCTAGAGGATGACCGACTCTTAGAGGATGGTTGAGTTGATATGGCATAGGCTATTAGTGGTTCAAGATAGGTAGAGGGCTTATTCAAATCAACAGCATAGGGACATCAACTTCGCCCCCAAAGATCTCGTCTTCCTAAAAGTCTCACCGACTAAAATAGGCATGTGCTTTGGGAGGCAAGTAAAACTGAGTCAAAGTTATATTGGCCTCTTTTAGGTGTTGAGGCAAGTCGGTGAGGTAGCCTACAAGCTTGCACTACCACCCAGTCTTTCAGCTATACATCCGGTGTTCCATGTCTCCATGCTGAAGAAGTATGTGTTAGATGGATCGTGCAAGCTATAGTACTAGGAGCTGGATGTCCAAACCATCATATCCTACGAGGAGGAGGCTACTTGGATTCTTGACCGGCCTATAAAGACTCTCCATAGGAAGGAAGTGTCTCTTGTAAAGATGCTTTCGTCACCGCAGGGTGTGGAGGAGGCAACATGGGAGCATGAGGACAAGTTGCAGCAGCATTGTACCTGTGGTTGTGTGCTATGATATGTTCTGTATTCTGGTGGAGTGAGGCAGCATGTGTACCCCATTAGGCAAATTTCAGGACAGAAGTTTTCCAAGTGCTCGTGGTTGTAAAACCCGGGTCATTTGCCCGAGGGTTTTTGAGTTGGTTATGTATAAATGTTTTGTCAATATTTCTCCTCGTCGTGATTTGTGTATGGTATTGTATGTGGTTGCCTAGCCCTAGCCTCCTTCGGCTTCAGTACATCTATTGGACGCTACGTGCGTGACCTTTTTATTTTTTATTCGGTCAAGTGGAGTCTAGTTAGAGGTTAGAACCAAATCCCTCGTGTGTCTAGAGTGTGTTTGTCATGTGTTTGAAACCATCTCAGTCGATCCTAGCCCCTGTAGGAGCCACGGCATGGTTCCCATGGTGCCCGACTGCCTTAGGATGAAAACCCTAAGTGCACACAATATACTTCTGTCACAAAAGTGATGTCCCAGTGCCCTTGTGCCAGCATCGTGTATGGTTTGGGTTTTAGTTTAGGGCGCAAAGGCGTTGGCACAACATCCCTACACCAAAAATTTAAAATTCCCACCTTTTCCCAAGCACAAAGGCGCTATCCTAGCGCCCTTGCGCCCTGAAGTTTACCCGAGTTGGCATGTGGCCCGGTTCATGCAACCTAGCTCATGTGCCTGGTTTTTAATTTTTTTGTGGTCTAGCTTGCCATAGCGTAACACAAAGGCACCCTCCCAGCACCCATGTGCTAGCCCTAATTTTTGTCTATCAATAGAGGTCGAACTCCAAGCCTTTTTTCCTCTTTCCTCCATTTTCTCCTTGCCTTCCCATGCTTTCCTCCTTTCTCCCAGACGTTTCTGGCCCCTCCTCGGCTCCTCCTAGACGAATTTTATGTTTTTTGTTTCACTAAATTATAATCTAAAAATGAAATAGAAAAAAAAACAAAACCTAATCTAAGAATTTCATTTCCTCAATATGCGAATAATATGCTAGAGATTGGATTTCACTTAAACCAAATATTGACAAGATATTTATATAGAAGAAATTTAATTATTACTTCCCATGAGATGGTGGAGTTCCTATTATTCAACTATCCATGTTCAGGTCTAATTAGCAATCTTAAAATCAATCAACTTCAAATATTTATGATTGGGTCTATTCTCCATTAACTTCAATTAAGATGCATTAAACTTTATGAATTCATTATTGTTAAACTCTTCTATTCAGACTAAGATTTAAGTGGACTACATAAACATCCAATGATTCCTATTTAGACTAAGCACATTCAATTTATAGATATGTTTTATATATCATCAAGAGACAAAGTAAAATCAATTTATTATTCAATTAATTATTTAACATAGCTTCTCTTTTTGAAACCTCACTATGCTTCAACAATTAACCAAATAAATAAAATCATTAAGCACAATAAAAACTTACTCTCGTGGAAAAAAAATAATACAAACTTCAACTAATACAAAATATCAAATTATTGATTTAAGATCCATGTACTCTCTATCATAAAATAAGAAAATAAAATCAACAATTAAGGAGTACTTAAACAATTCATAATAATAAAACCAATAAACCAAAAAGAAGATAAGAAAAATAAACTATTTTTGAATCACTACTTTAAATCGTCAATCTCCTCCTTTTAATTTGTCTTCGAGAAAACTAAAAATCTAGAAAAGAGCCTCCAAAGAGAGAAAAGAAGAGAAAAAGATCCTCAATTTCATGTTCAACTGCGTGCGTAGAGGGACATTGGGAGAAGGTATAATGGTTTTGACTTGGGGATTTAGGTTGTGGAACCTATTCTTCTCCAACTTGTGAAAAGAACTAACTTGTGAGAACATCTTCAATATTATTCTGCTACAAGGTAACGAAGTTCTAATTAAATTCTATAAGTCTTGATCTCAATATGACGAAGGATGAAGAATGGTGCGACCCAAACTAATGTACATGCGTCGAGCTGTTCAATACACGTAAGTACTGCTGGGCAGCTAAGAACAGATGCAACGAAGGCTGCAATCACTGCGTTTGGCCCCCAATATATCCTCCCCAACAAGGCCGATGCGTGGACATCAAAGACTACTGCCCAGCAAAACAGAGCAATGTCTGATCATCCATGATCTCCAATTTGTAGCTCCTCCCACCACAGTGCACTTGGGCGCTGGTTATCATGTATGCTACAAGAGTTTCAATAATCAGTGTCCTGATCATGGCATATATGTGCTCATAAACCTACTGATGTTATGATGTATTTTATGTTTTATGCCAATATGTACTCTTTGTCAAAATACGTGTGATCAAGTCCTTCTCTGTGGAGCACCTCAATAACAGGATTAAATGGTATCATTGGATTCCATTGTCTGTGCAAGCCTGACTTGACTATTATTCTCTATCATTACGAATCGACGTCTGATCAGTAATGTTGTGCATGGTTTTTTAACACTAGTCTTCTAGTTTGTGCTTCTTTTTGTTCGAAACATGAACAAACAACAAAACACATGAAGAATTTGATTTTCCTTGTGGGTTTTGCATGTAATATTATCAGGGGTATAAACGAGTCAAGCCTGTTCGCGAACTTTTTACGTTCGGCTTGGCTCGGCTCGCGCTCGTTAATTTTGTGCTCGAAAAAATACTCGGCTCGAAATAGATAAGCTCGTTGAACAACAAACAGAGCTTTAGCAAAAGAGTGTTCAGCTCGGCTCGGCTCGAAACTCGAACTCGATGTGTTCAAACTCGAAAAAATATTCGGCTCGGCTCGGCTCGTAAATACTATTGAGGTCACATTGAACTTATATAGTATTCAAAAAAAATTTTGATCCTATATACGTCGAGAATATAAATATTTGTTAGACTCGAGCTCGGCTGGAACTCGGCTCGAGCTCGGCTCGAACCAAGCTCAAATACCATAAATTTTGGACAAGCTCGGTTCAGCTCGTTTATATTAATGTTCGGCTCATTTACATTAAAGCTCGGCTCTGCTCATTTTATATCGAGCCAAACTCAAGCACACCCCTGCTCGGCTCGGCTTGTTTACACCCCTAAATATTATTTTAATTTGGAATCTACCTTCTCATTTAAAATGGAGAACATTTCTTGCACCACCTTAATTATAAGCTTTCTACCAATAAGTTATCTTCAAAAATAATAATAAATATTGTTTAACAACAAAACTAAGATTTTTCTAACTAACAACAAAATTAAGATTCGAAGTCACAAAATTATTTTTTTTAATAAACAATCAATCTCCAAAACTATCAATAAATCTTCTAACTATTAATAAAACTAAGTTCAACAAATATTGATCCCATTAAATCACAATTAATTATTTAACAAATAATATCTTCTTCAAGTGTATTAGATTTCAAAATATATGCGATATATACAAAAATATATAACTAAACAAACTTTTATTCTTCTTAAAAATATTTAATGAAAATTTTATTATTAATATTTTTTTAATAAATCAAGTTATATAATGCTTGTGCATTGCGCGGGAACCTTCGCTAGTTGATATTATCGGGAACTTTTTTTTTCTTTGGAAAAAAAGAAACTTTTTTAATGTGATTTTTATCATGAACATTGGTACATTACCAAATAATGCACATGACAGGAAAGGTTTCCCCTTAGGTATTCTTTAATCATACCATAAGTGACTATAAGACAACATCCGTTCATATAATATATGGACAATTTTCATTATAATCAACAGTGAGACTTTTAAAGAGGATGATTTAAACAATTTACAATATTATTTTAACATTATTAACGAAATGGTTTAGTTGATCAACACTAATATATATTAAATGAATAATCCGTATTAATATCTAAATGGTCTTGTAATTTACTGCAATGAGCAATGGATTATGTATATTAAAAAATGTTTGAAAAGCATGTTAATTGTGTTTTCTGTTTTAATACAGTTTGTGCTTTCAAATCTTATAGAAAATACAAAACTTCGATTGGATATCTGAGATATTTCAAACATGTTCGTTCAATGTCCTTGGACAAAAAAACTAACACACTCCTTCAATGATACCCAGTCTGCTCAAATCATTGAAGAAGCCACTCGCAACTTCATTTTTATATGAAGATAACTGTCCAAATATTGTCACTTCCCTTTTGCTTCCAAGATAATAATAATTCATTTTGGAGACAATCTCAAAGTGTCAAATGCATCTTGGGAAGAAGCTAGTAACAGGTGTAGGTACCTCTGGGCTCTAATATCAATGTTAGGCCCTTTGGGCCCCCAAAAGACAGTGTCACGGACCTCTCTTATTCAAAAGTTAATTCAAGAAGTAAGGATTTCTCATTACCCTATATACAACTCACCAACGCCTTCTACGATCGATGTGAGATAAACCCAACAACTCCCCTTTCATACATCGGGCGTCCCCAAAACCATCATCAACTGACAAACTCCCGACTTGAAATAGGTATCACGGGCCTCTTTTATTCAAAAGTTAACTCAATAAGCGCCTTCTACGACCGATGTGAGATAAACCCAATAACTCCCCTTCACACATCGGACGTCTCCGAAACCATTATCGTCTAACAAACTCCCTTTAAATAAGACAGCACCCACCATCCCTCAGGTGGAACCCATGAAGGAAACTCCAACAATCGGCATAGGTAAACACTAAAATAATCGGTATAGGCATAGCCATCATCGTCTAACAAACTCCCTTTAAACTCCCTTTAAATTAGACAGCACCCACCACCCCTCAGGTGGAACATATGAAAGAAACTCCAACAATCAGTATAGGCAAACACTAAAATAATCGGTATAGGAAAATACTAAATCTCGAAAGATTGGTATAGGCAAACACTAAAATAATCGGTATAGGCAAATACTAAATCTCAAAAGATTGTAACCTGGCTCTGATACCACTTATTAGGTACCTTTGGGCTTAATATCACTGTTGGGCCCTTTGAGCCCCCAAAAGGCAACTTAAAATAAGTGTCACGGGTCTTTCTTATTCAAAAGTTAACTAAAGATATAAAGTTTTCTCATTAACCTATATACAATTCGCCAACACCTTCTATTATCGATTTGGGATAAACCCAACAACAGGAACGTATGGTTTATGTTGATTCAATAGCTTCATATAAAAAAATATTGCATCTTCAATTATTTTCAATCTTCGTATAATCATGTTATGAAAGACCAACCACGTCTCTCATCACTCTGCCATGCTTTCTTATCGTTGCAATATATATCGGATGTGTTCATGACTTATCTTATTCTTCTTCTTTAGTTGTTATGGGACCTTGTTGTTATTTTACTAATAATTATAAAATATAAACGTCAATTTTTTTATTCAAATAAATATTAATTAAATTTCCACCTCCATTTAACTTATCTAAATAATAAAATTATGTTATATTCATCCCTTTAATATAGTTTCTTCTTTTTTTTTTGCCTTTTTGTATACAAAGCAAACGAAATCATGAAAGCGATCTAAAATTAAACAATGATAATATATACGATAAATATTTTGCAGTTAGATATAAATTAGATAGCATTAAACAATCGTTAATCTGGTCATAAATATTTAATTAGCTAAATTCCTAAAACATAAGACCGAGAACCTGCTGCGTAACTAGATCAAGACCATATTTCCGGCCTACACTCCTCGGATCAAAGTTCTCAGGTGCCTTCCGTTGAAAATAAGTTCTCATGCTTCTTTAATTAAATTATCCTCGAATCTCCTCCTATGGAAATTTAAGGCACTTAAATGGAAGAGAATCTAGTCGTCGAGTTAGCAAACTAAAAGGTAATTGATAATATAGCTTTATGCAAAAAAAAACAAAAAATAAAAAACTATATCTATTCTTATTTTTACATTCATTAATTATTAATAAAAAAAATTAAAAATCTCACACTGCTAGCGAGTAAGAGATTTAATCAATCAAATAATTGCAAAAATAAAAAATGGTCTATTTCATTTAATTATAAAATATCTTTAAAATAAGAGTTTATCTTTAAAATATTAGATTATTATATGCTATTTCATTATAATTGCAAAAAAATTATGTCAGTTTCTCCACATTTCAATAAATTTAAGAAACACTATCAAACTGTAGAAAAAAGTGAATTGAATAAAAATAAGGTAGCTAAAGATAGAATGGAAAAGTTTCTCCACACGATTTTAATTGTAAAAAAATAAGAAAATTAGTACATGTTTATTTATCAATATAGAGATAATATTAAATTCATCTTTTAGGTTCACGATAATAATAAAAAAGGTGTAATAAGAAGTGAAGCTTCACAGCTTCACCTTTTATTGCACTTTCTTAACGGATAAAATTGTTAATATTCCATCTATAGATTAATAGGTGTTCCATTAAAACGCATGAGTCTGAACAATGAAACACATGTAATTTGCTTGGAAAAAACAAAACACTATATATATATATATATATATATATATATATATATATGTTGGTTAAACATTTTTTTCCCTAATTTGGAGATTGATATTATCAGGACCTTCCAAATATGTATGCAGTACTTAAATACGAATAAATATGTGAGAGCACGAGAGAGATTGAACCCGATGTGCATACGCCGACATTGAAAACAAAATTGATTGAGATTTTGGCAGGGTCTGAACTTTAACTATGGTACCCATGCAACTTTTTTCCCCAATCTAGAATAATATATATATATATATATAAGAAAATAATAGATTGAAAATTTGAGAATTTTAAGAACTCAGTATTGAGTTTATTAGTATTTGTTATTATATATATTAATGATATGCAACTTATTATCACATTCGGAATACTAAAGGAATCTCATATACTAAATAGAGGTGACTATTTGTTGTTTAATGGGAGATGAAGGGCCTCAACCCATCTCTATAAATTGGAACTTATTTGTCTCATTTTGAAGGCACTACAAGAGAAGAGAAGACAAGATGTGAGAAGAAAAAGAAAAGGGATATAGAGATAAGAAGAAGGATCATTATTATTTACCAGTGTAATCTTATACAGAATATAGGTTCGGTGAGTAATCTTCTTGTAAATCTATATATATTTGACTGTTATAATCTTTAGTTGAAGTAGTACATTGCTCGTTGTGGTCCCGTGGTTTTTGACTCTCGATACAATGAGGGTTTTCCATGCTAAATCTCTATTCTTTTAGTTTTGTTCTATCGGTTATTTCTCTAGTATTATTTTCTCATAACTTGTGTTCACTGTTGTTGATCTCCAATTTTGAGGATTTTTCTCAACAATTGGCAGGGTCTGTGAGAACTTTCATTCAATCGAATCTTAATTTAAGTGGGAGTCATGGCGGACACTTCCAAGATTGGAAAGATTGAGAAATTTGATGGAACAAATTATCAATGGTGGAGGATGCAGATTGAGGATAGGAGCAACTACATCAACCACTTGTAGGTACCAAGCCAAATTTTCAATCAACCGTTTGGAGTGGTGATGGACGCTTGAGCCGTGGGCGGTATACTGTAGCAGGAGGCCGTGGTGCATTGTCTAAGTGTATGGCAAGTTTGCTTAATTGGATAAACATGAGCAAGATTAAGGCAGTGAATTCCTCGGCAATGCGTTCATGGGGACTGTTGGAGTGGGAGTGTTCCCACAACTAGGAGGTATACTAATCATGGACAAGGCGGATGCATGCTTTGTTTGTGACCAGGGGAGGCCTTCTAGGTTCAAGGACGGTACCATTTGTGGAGAGCAACTAGCGGCAATGCAGCTTGCTGGGAGGTACAATTAGGGAGCCTTGACTGATCTTGCTGCAAGGGTGGAGATCTAGCCGGACCATGCAGTGGTGGTGCTGGATTCATCGCCAGGGTTGTTGAAGGAGCACTCCAGTGTAATACCAGACGAGTGGCCAGACTCGTTACCTCCCGAGATGTAGGTCAAACACCGGATCGAGGTGGTTCCAGGGGAGAGAGCACCAACAGTGGCATCATATTGTGTGCCACCGATTGGATTTGGGGAAATTCAGCCATCAGATGAAGCGCATATTCTAATCCAGGAGGGATTGAATAAGGTAATCTTTGTGAACAAGTACCATGTTCCTTTCAACATTGATTTACGTAATGGACTTAGTCAAGCAAGAGGCTTCCTAAGGTAGACTTGAGCTCGGGGTGTTGGCAAGTCCAAATAGAGCCGGAGGAGGGGCCAAGAGAGTCCACGAAAGACCATCAGGGTCAGCAAAGGCAGGTTGTGAATCAGTCCAGGGAACATCAGGAGTGTGAGTTCGGCCTAGAGAAGAGCAGCTTCCTAGGGCACAGTGTTGGCCGGGTGCAAGAGGAATCTTAGGTCCAGACTATTGTCGAGTGGACAGAACTGACGAAGGTGACAAGAGGGAAGTTCATAAATGGGGGCGGCCATGTAGAATCCCCAGTGACTGATCTACTACGCAAGGGACAAGGGATAGTCGGGGGTGTGGTCAGTGCCATGTCGTGTATCTTTTGAGTAGTTGAAAGCTACAATTTCATCGAAACCAATATTGAGATTGTCGGATCTCAATCAGCCAAGAGTTTACTTGTCAGGGTCAGAGTTTATTGTCTGCAGGGACGATGTAGCTAACATATTTGTCAAGACCCAGAAGAAGAAATCTCTGAGAAAGGCAAGGTGGTAGGAGCTACTAGGGCAAGCCAGATAGTTGGCGAAGGCAAATCTCGAGGACAAGAAGCTGGTTGACAGAGTCAACAGGAGCTGGACTCACATGTATTGGTTAGATGATGAGTTAGTCTATGCTAGTGGGTGTCGGCTATGTGTCCCTACGAGTAGACTAAGATGAAAGCTTAGGGAGGAGTCCCATGATCCCCAAAAGGTAAGACATCCAGGTAAGGACCGAGTGCACACTCTAATGTCTAGGGCGTATTATTGGCCGAGAATGGAGGCTGATAATGAAGTTTTTGCTAGATCTTGTCTGGTGGGTTAGCAGGATAAGGTGGAGAGAAGGTTAGAGGTTGGGTTGCTGTAGCCACTAACTACACCTTCAAGACCAAGTAGCTCGGTCTCAATGGACTTGGTGTTCGGATTCCCAAGGGTGAAGGGAATGTCAGCAAGGTTTGTGGGTCAGTTTTCTAAGTACTCGTATTCGCAACAATACCACAAGGGTGCTCAGCCGAGATTGCTGCCGAATGGTTCTTCAGGAACATGGGGAAGTACTATGGTCCTCACCAACATTGTTATAGCTAACCATTCTTAGTCTGACAGGCAGACTAAGTGGGCGAATGCATTGAGGCATTTCGTCACAACCAGTCAGAGGAACTAGTTAGATCTTCTTGAGGCGGTGCAATTTTATTATAAAGTGCATCGTTATTCAGCTACAAGGCTTAGTCCTTTCGATGTTGCTACGGGCTACCAGCCTCTTATACCACTAGAGGTTGCTCCACAGGGAGGTGGAGTACGATGTCCAACAGCACGGGATGCAATGGATTCATTGGCCGAGGCAACAAGCAGAATGAAGAGATATGCTGACTCAAAGGCATTGTCATTCAGCGTGGGGAACAAAGTAAAGTTGAAGCTCATGCCACTGATTTGGGAGGAAATCAAATGTACCTAGGTGCATCGGGTATTGATGCAAAGGTACTATGTTCCTTGTGAGGTGGAGAAGGTACAAGGGTACAAGCTTCACCCAGTTTTCATGTTAGTTTTCTCGAACCTTTCCATGAGGATTTGGTCAATCCGATGAGAGTTTGTCCGAAGAGAGCTCCCCCTACTATCCAGCATCAATTTAGGAAAGAGATAGAGAGGATTTTGGAGTATAGGCACGTCAGCTTGGGGACTTCAAAGGAGCGGATGGAGTATCTTATTAAGTGAAAGGGGGAACCAAGAAGCAAGGCTAGCTAGGAAAAGGAGAGGGACTTGTGGCAATTGGAGAGCAAGATCAAGAAGTACTAGGCAGAGCTTAACCCTCTCACGAAGACATCAAGTCTCATTGGTGGGGGAGGACTGTTACAAGTAATTGTGGGATGCGTCGGGAGCTAGGGTTTGGTGGTTGTTCCTAGTCATCCCTCATTCAAGATGGATAGTCAATGCTATCTTAGTGGTGGAAATGACTGACCAAAGTTAATCTGTGTTAAAGTTGCAGGCAAAGATCAAGTTGTTGTGCATGGAGTGTGTCGGGTAACCAAGGCGTACTAGCAAGTTCTAGACTTTCGAACAAGCAGAGTACTGGTACTCGATGGGGTGTATCGGAATTATGATCGGTAATTGTACGAGCATGTCGGTATATCAGCGGGAGGAAACCTCAGAGTCATGACGAGTTCCGGGTAGCAGTTCATGTCGTGTGATGACCGAGCACTGGGCTAAGTAGCTACATGAGCACATATCGACAAAGTGAGGTTGATGGACCAAGCGTACCGATATAAGTACCGGGCGTACTGAGACGAGCAACATAGGAGTACGTGGGCAAGCACGGGTGCATGGATGTGACCAAGAAAATTACCGGGAATACGGAATTTGGGTTGAGTTGCCGAGTAGTGCCACAATGCTAGTAGTTGGAGCGTGTAGTTTACTGGAAGTGCCGAGAAGGGGGACCACTGGCCAAGACTAGTTGGGTCGAACTAGGAGGGTTTGACCATGCAGCCAGCATGCGCCGGAAGAATATGCTTGAGGGGATTTGTCGATAAGGATGGTAACAATGTTGATAGTTATCAAGATCAATCCTTAGCCAATGGTGGAGGTTGGTTGCAAGTAACTCCAGAAAATATGCATGATCGACATGGAGATAAACTTTATATGCGTGGAGATAAGGATGCCAACGTCAGATGCAGGTTGTTGGAGATGTGCATGAGATCTGTCGAGAGTTACAAATAAACATAGAGATGTCTATATGGGGGATGTCCTCTTGTGTAGAAACTTTGGTGAACTTGCACTAACAATCAAGAGGATATATGCAACGAACAAGTGGAGGAAGAATTTGGACTGGAGTGTTCCAATCAAACTCCAAGTGGGAGATTATTCATATTTGTTATTATGAATATTAATGATATGTAGCCCATTGTCAAACTCGGAATAGTAAAAGAATTTCGGGATACTAAACAGAGGTGACTATTTTTTGTTCCATGGGAGATGAAGGGCTTCAAACCGTCTCTATAAATTAGAACTCATTTGTCTCATTCTGAAAACAAGACAAGACAAGAGAAGACAAGAAGTAAGAGGAAAAAGAAAAGGGATATAGAGATAAGAAGAGGGATCAGTATTATTCACCAATGTAATCTTATACAGAGTATTGAGAAAGAGAAATCTTCTTGTACATCTCTATATGTTTGACAGTTGTAATCTTTGGTTGAAGTAGTGAATTTGTCGTTGTGGTCCTATAGTTTTTTACTCTCAATACAAGCAGGGTTTTCCACGCTAAATCTCTATTCTTTTGGTTTTGTTTTATCTATTATTTCTCAGGCATTATTTTCCCATAACTTATGTTCACTGTTATTGATCTTCAATTTTGGGGATTTTTCTCAACATAGTTTAAGTTTTAAAAATATCATGACACAAATATGTACCCTTTCTAAAGTAAGAGCATCATCATTGTTAAACTTAAAGGGTTCTAATTTAGAAGAGAGGTAACTACAAATACTTAGGAAAAGAGTTAGATAATTGTTATGCTTAGACCCTTATAAAGATTGCAACTAGACAACTAATGCAAAAATGTTTTAAGCACGATAAATGATAACCAATAACCACAAGTAATAAATAGGCAAAGGCAATATAAATAATATAATGAACTCAATCAATTGTGGCATGTATGAGGCAACCTAATTATACAGTTATTTACTTGGCAAGTTAGATCAAAATATAAAATTAACAATTTGACACTAACAAATTCACTTAGCTCTTTAAGTGAATAAGTCAAATATAAGAGAGCTAAGTAAAGTGTACAAACAATTGAATCAAATAGAAACTAAGCACACAAAGAAAGAAGATGAAAAACTTTTTAAGTTCATAACTAGTACTTCTTTCTTCTATTCCGCTGAGTCTTTTAGTTGGGTAAGTCTACATAGCTTTACTATAACAATCAACTTGTTAACCTACAAATAAAAACAAGACCTCCTTCACAAGTACTAAGTGTCAACAAACCTTGCAACTTATACATCCTCGTTCTCAAATACTCATCAAGTGTCAAGAAAACTTGCACTTCTAACCACTTAGGAACTTCCAATAAACCCTCCTCCACAAGCACCAAATGGGAAGGAGCATTGCAAACTACATGCCTTCATTCTCAAGTGCCAAGGAGTCTTACTACAAACTCCAAATACCCTTGGAGCAATCATTACTTGAAGTTATACCTCTCATTACAAATTCACACCTTGAGCTAAGGGAGTCTTCAATCCAAGCACCCATCTTCTTTATGTCAAGTGTTTGCACACACTCTCCACACTTAGAGAGTTTACAAATCAGCTCAAACACGCACTTGAGCAAATCCTTACTACAACTCTCTCTTGTGATTACAACACTCAAAGCTTAGGAACACAAGCTAATAGGTAAAGTCAATCTTAAGACAAGTTTGAGTTTCCCAAGTTGATCTAATAGAGTTCTAGTTCTATGCTTCTAAGGTGTTCAAAACACATCCCTCAAGGCCCTACTTATAGGTTTGGGACTCCTCTCCCTAAATAGTAGTTGTTGGGATCCAAATCCCCTCTTTTGTTATTTTCCAATAGCTAATTTTGATAACTTTTTTATAATGATCGACTATCGAACAACTGACCGAACATTTGCTGATCGTTTACTTAAACTAGTCACATCATCTTTAATTGCCAAACTCGTGCATGAAGCTCTGCCAAAGTTTCCTCAACTTTAATTCACTTTTAGCCACATCTTAAAATTTGATTTAGGTTCATATCAACAAGAAGATTACAGTAGTTTTAATCAAACAACAATGGAAAACAGGATTAAAAAAAAATTGTAAACACAAAATACAAACCAAGTTGATTACTTAGAAATGGATAAAGATCCCAACTTTATAATAATGATTAATTCTTAACGACGAATCACAGATCAAATTGGGAATTAAAAAATAAGGGAGAGATATTTATTGCATAATAATGATGACGAAAATGATGAATAGATCACCATAAAAAATAAATCATCAATAACCATGATTTATGATTAACAAATAACCTAATTATGCTTTGATTTAAAAAAATTTATAACATGGAACACCTTGTTCTAATGGCGCAGAATGATACCAATAAAGAAATTAATATATGAGTTAAATATAAACAAAACAAAAACTAATCTTGCAATGAATTGGATTGATTGACAAAAGTCACCACGCTGGTCAAAGTTCAATCTCAAAGAAGAAACCTTACATCCACAAGGTATGATCCATGTCCTCTTGAAGCACTATATCTATTTCTCCATAGTTATACGTGGGGAAGATTTTTTTTTTTGTTTTTCATCGTTATCTTAAATTAACGGATATGAGAAATATCATGAAATAATAATTGATCAATTTGAGACTAAGTCGAAGTCAATCTTTCAATTGATTTGGTGGGGTCCACTCTTTTTAGGTGACTCCACCAAAATATACACCAACACATGCAAATACTAATAGTATTAAGGGTATAATGTTGAGATATTTCCCTTATGTAATGGTGGTCAGTGAGTGGTTAATAATTATGCATCAAGTTTGATGGATGTTTGAAAAGCGGTCCAGCGTGGAAGATTTTCCAAAGAGTTTTTATATTGGTTGGGAAGGGGACATTTGTAGGGGTTGTATCTCAGGATGAGAACATTTGTAGGGGTTGTATCTCCTCCTCATGTGAAGGATGCTAAAATGAAAGTTCATATAGGTTGGAAAGGGGACATTTGTAGGGGTTGTATCTCCTCCTCGTGTGAAGAATGCTAAAACCAACCTAGGAGCATTTCGTATGTCTCGCAAGGGGAGAATTATTGAAATCTCTCATCATACGATGAATACGAGAAAACCTACAACTACATGGGATGCTTTAAATACATGAAGTTGGTCAAAGATGTATGAGGAATTTGACAAAAAATGTGAGAGATGAACAAAGATAAAGCTCATTACTCAAAGAAGAGCATTTGTTGTTGGCTATTTGTATCCATTATCACTACTATTCGTTTTATAACTATTGTTTATAAATACTCAATTATATATATTTATTGTTGCATGCACCACCAAGTGCAACATTGTGTGCAATATTGTGTGATCATTGAGTGAATAAGTGTTGGTCTCCCTCTCACGGCAAGTCATTTTACTAGGCTGTCTTTGTAATCATACAACCAAAATTAGAGTTTGGGGTAAGAAGAAAAATGATAAAGTGAGAAATTGAAAACTTTAGAAACCTATTTTTGGAGCATTAGATAGGATTTAAGAGTGATGATGTTATTTCTTTGTGAATGGTAATTTTGTCATTATGCTTTTGTAACATGAATCCAACTATTATTTTTGAAGGACTAGACCTGATCAAATGACATTAAGTTCCAGTTGTTCTCATCAAAAAGAAGGTTCTCACCCTATTATTTTACATGTATGTGTGTGTGTGTGTGT
>JAVDBV010048126.1:0-13345 GCA_032619315.1 Piper longum | reverse complement strand
CCGAGATAAGAAGAACAAGAAGTTGTAGTTATCTCAAGAAGGGTATGTGAAGAAAGTTCTTGAGAGATTCAACATGAATGAATCCAAGCCGGTGACTACTACTTTGGGTAGTTTCCAATTGTCCAAAGAACAAGGTGCTAAGAGTGAGGAGGATAAAGCTCACATGAAAAAGGTGCCTTATGCTTCAGCTATTGGATGTCTTATGTATGCTATGGTGAGTACAAGACCAGATATTGCACATGCAATAGGAGTAGTGAGCAGATTCATGATAAACCTAGGAAAAGAACACTGGGAGGCAGTGAAATGGATTTTCAGGTACTTGAAAGGAACTTCTAATCACTGTTTGTGTTTTGGTGTGATAATATTGATGTGCAAGGTTATGTGGACTCAGACCATGCTGGAAATAGAGACAATGGCAGGAGTACATCCGGATACATCTTTACAATTGGTGGAACCGTAGTTAGTTGGGTATCCAAATTGTAAAAGATAGTTGCTCTATCTTCAACTGAGGTTGAATATGTGGCTGCTACAGAAGCTAGCAAGGAGTATTTTTGGATTAAAATTTTAATGAATGAGTTAGGTTTTAATGGGGTTGATTGCTTACAGTGATAGTCAAAGTGCAATCCATTTAGCTAAGAACTCAACATTTCATTCTAGGACCAAGCATATTCAGTTGAGGTATCATTTTATTAGATCTTTGTTAAAAGAACATAAACTGAAGTTGGGGAAGATAGATGGCAAAAAGAATCTGGCGGACATGTTGACCAAATCGGTGGAAGGACAAAAGTTGAACTTTTGCTCAACTTTGGTGAACTTGCACTAACATGCAAGTAGACTTATGCAACGAATAAGTGGATGAAGAATCAGAATGGTGTGTTCAAATCGGACTCCAAGTGAGAGATTGTTAATATGTGTAATTGTATTAATGATATGTAGCCTATTGTCACACTTAGAATACTAAAAAAATCTCGGAATATTAATAGAGGTGGCTATTAGTTATTCTATGGAGGATGAAGAGTTTCAAGCTTCTCTATAAATTGAGCTTCATTTGCCTCATTCTAAAGAGAAGACAAGGAGAATAAAATACAAGCAAAAGAAAGATATAGAAATAAAAGAAAAGGGAAATAATTTACAAGTTTAATCTTATACGGAGTATTGAGAGAGAGTGAAATCTTGTAATCTCAATAGTATAGGGTGTATGAATTATTTTTTTGTACATCTATATATATATGTTTGATGACTGTAATCTTTGGTTGAAATAGTGAATTGTTCGTTGTTGCCATGTAATTTTTGACTCTTGATTGAATGAGGGTTTTCCATATTAAATCTCTATTTTTTATAATTTTGTTTTATTTTATATTTTAGGTATAATTTTTTCATATCTTTTGTTCGCTATTGTTGATCTCCAATTTTGGAAATTTTTCTTAACACCCTTGTCTTTGATCTGATCATGATGCTTCAATAATAAAAATATTTTAAAAAAAGAACTTGGGAATATTTCAGTTTAACAACTATCTATCCATATTTACACACAGCTTCCAATTTACAGGCGGCCTGATCCTTCTACGTCCTTCATGAGACATTGAATATGGGGGCGGCAAAGTCTTATATTAGTATTGCTAGTCTTCTCCGCTCATCCATTGTTTTTATAATTTCCACACAGATCAATGCCACTGCCTAGGTAGTCTTGGATTGACTGGACCGCTTTCCCCGTCTTTATCATGATGTATTGAATTGTATACGTCTGATAACCGTTTCGGAAAAATCTTAGTCGGGTGTTAGACGGGAACCCACGGCCTCTAGTGGAGAAAGTACTTGATCAGTTATTACTACTTCCCTTGAGCTATTCTGGTTTGTTTTATGATTAATTTGCAGACTTTTGATCTTCTTTCAATTCATTTTATTCATTCATGAGCTGGGCCATATATAATTGATAAGTTTTTCAATTACGTCTCATGCTTGCTACTCTACATGACTTAACAAGAGGTTTCGGCTAAAGTCTTGCAATCGAGGTCTTCGCCACTTGCCGGTCTTTAATTTCCACGCAAAAAGCCCCACACATGACCAACATCTACATCACTCAGGAAACAGGTAGGAAACCATTGAGAAAGCTTCATCTCGTACAGAGCACTTGTATATATTTGAGTGATTCCCATCTAGCTTGCTTAAAACCGAGGCATCATTCAGAGAGTTGTGGAATATTGGAGAGCATGCGGTACTCGCATTGGGCCACAAATCTTTTCTTCATTCTTCCTCTTTTGCTCCAAAGCGGCAACACTAGCACTGGTTTTCCCTGTGGGCAACTCCCAAGCAACATGCACTGTCAATTTACCAGTGAAAAGTTGACGCCCTCCTGTGAAGACGACCAGGCCATGATAGGTGTGAATGATCGGGGCCAAATGAAATCATATCAAGTGAAATCAATTGATACCACGAATATGACCATCCGCCTCATCGATCCGGGTCTCAAACCTGTTAATTGCTCGTCTTTACCTCTCTATAGGACCACATCTGAAACATTTGGGGATGGACTAAGAATCACAGAATGACGAAGCAATTAGTGCTGGAAAAATGCCCTTTTCCGTTACCGAACCCCCCATATGTAGCAACCTCTCCTTGCCTCAACAGCTCTCGAGAAATTAACCACACCTTATACGCAGTGCTTCTCTCCCTGATTGAACCCAATTCTAACTTTCTTCGTGAAAATTGCAGCGTTGTAGCTTCTACCATTGCAGAGAGCGGAGAATGCATGAACTGCTCTTTTGCCAATATCTACCAGCGTATGTACACAGGATTTGACGTTGAGTATTATTTGGAGTACTGGCCATCATGGGAGAGCCGCCACCAATCATCTCGATGTGGGTTTTGGACGTTAATTAATTAACATTTTAATTTTAATATAGTGCAGCAAATAATTACAAATTAAGATGTTAGTTGCTGCTCATATTTTGCTTCTTTAGTTTGTAGTCCACTTACTGGGGTTTTGTATCTATTTTTATAGGTTTTCTCAAAGCGGCCTTGCGGGACATAATAGGTACCAGCTGTTCATCAACTGCAGCCTTCCTTTTTTTATCATTTATCATTTTTTATTTATTTTCACTTTATACTTTCTGCATTGTAATTAATTACTCGTAATATTAATCTAATTATTTCCTTCAGTCTCGTGATCTAACAATCATCTAATTGACTTTGCAGTTGCTCTTCCAACAGTTCGCAGAGTTGCCAGTAAGTTCACCTCTACAAACTGCTAATCAATTGCATATATAGCTAACGAACTTCTCATGTTTACATATACTAATTGCGGACGACTTCTAACTGTTGATTGATTGTGTGTATATATAGAACGCTTATTCATTGCCCGATCGTCTGTTGGAGCACTCATCATGTTAGTTGCAATTGCATACAAATTACTGAGGAGGCATCTGTCCACCGACGAATCAATCGAAGAATTCCTCCAACAATACAAAAAGAGCATCCCAAAAACTTACTCTTATTTGCACATCATAAAGATCACCCGGAATTTCAAGGAGAAGCTAGGGAAGGGTGGATTCGGATCCGTTTACAAGGGGAAGCTTTCAAGCGGTCAATTGGTCGCAGTGAAGATGTTGTCGGACTCCAAGGGCAAAGGGCAGGACTTCATCAATGAAGTAGCCACCATTGGAAGGATTCATCACACCAACATTGTGCAGCTTCTTGGGTTTTGCTCCGCGGGAACAAGAAGAGCCCTCGTCTACCAGTACATGCCAAATGGGTCGCTGGACAAGCACATATTCTCTACCGAAGAAGGTCACTCGCTCAGCTGGGATCAAGTCTATCAGATTGCAATCGGCATTGCTCGTGGGATTCAGTACTTGCACCAAGGCTGTGATATGAAGATTTTACATTTTGACATCAAACCCCATAATATTCTTTTGGATGAGAATCTAACACCGAAGATATCTGACTTTGGACTTTCCAAATACTGTTCCACTGATCAGAGCGTCGTCTCCGTTACTGCTATGAGGGAAACGATAGGCTACATGGCCCCCGAATTGTTCTACAAGAGCTCTGCCGGAGTGTCTACCAAGTCTGATGTCTATAGTTTTGGAATGTTGTTGATGGAAATGGCAGGCAAAAGAAAGAATATCAACCCCACTGCAAAAACAAGTCAGGTGTATTTCCCATCATGGATTTACGACAGGCTACACGAAGAAGATCTAGAGGTAGAAGCCATGCTAGATGCTTCGGAGGGAGAAAAGGAATTGGTGAAGAAATTGCTTTTAGTTGGTCTGTGGTGCATACAGATGACGCCCATCGATCGACCCTCAATGACCGAAGTTGTGGAAATGTTAGAAGGAAGTGCGGAGCTTCTGCAAATGCCCCCAAAGCCATTTTCATCATCTCTTGGAAGGGATGATGATGAGTACAACATTGTTATAGATACTTCATCTTTGGTCGCTGATGAACCAATTTCATCCCATAGCTTTTAGCAACTCATCATATTTATTCCTCTATGTCGGTTGATCAGGTTTGGAAAACAAATGTCAATTGATCAGCACATCCTCTATGTCAATTGATCATACCCTGTAATCATGGTACTTAATTATCTTTTCCCTTCATAATTCATATATGACGGGAAAAAATGCATGGTACTAACAAAACGACAACAAACCACGGCAAAGTAAGCAACAAACCCGTCGGCAAATACCATGTTTGATAGGGCACACGATCATGAAAGGGTAACTGATTCTAACTGCTGCTTATAGACTAATCATGATGAAACTCTACTCGTATGTTTATAGTGTTGTCTGCTGTTTTTGAGCTGAACTCTCACCCTTGGAAACCTTAATCTGATCATTATGAGCTTTTGAGTCATCCAAAGTTCAACAAAGCATGTTTTCCATGTTCTCTTCTCCTGATCGCAAAGTGAACCCCAAGAAAATGTTAATAATACAGTGGAGTAAACACTCGAGTCTGTCGCAATCTGTAAATGAACTTTAAGCGGCAATGCCTACTTTATTTGTAAAAAAAATCAATACACGAATGAACAACAGCAACAATGCATAAAAAATGTTGTCCTGACTCTTCTCTCCAAACTAAAAAAGAATTGGGGCACTGCAGCAACGACTTACCTCTCAACAGAAAAATATGAATGAACAAAGCGACAAACTCTTGATTGCCGTCCAAGCCTGAATCAGTCCCCCAGAGAACGAAAAAACACTTGACCTTCTATCTACAGAATTAACATGCGTCCATCGAGTAAGTAGTTACATAACCATCTCAACAGCTGTGTCTAAACTGCTCTATCGATGAGCATAAATACCAAGTATTTGATCTTTTGACCACCGAAAATGCACGCACGAATTACTAATTACAATCTAATCCACATTCTTCTAACACCGGTCCATCAGATCTAGCCAAAAAGGGATCAATTCGAACCCACAACAAGGAGAAGATTGAAGCAAGTAGAATTGACCACACAATAATGATGGTGGGAGTTCTGTTCTGCCGGCCAAGCAATCCTTTGAGGAAAGGATACAGATGGACTATCACCCAGAAAGCAAAAAATAGTTTGCCAAACAACGGTCCCCACGATTCATATCCATTGTTTATTGCATTCGAGATGCCAGCAACAACACCAATTAAGTTTATTATGAGCAAGGTGGTCGGCGGGATGAGCAAAGTGGTCCACTTAAATGCATACAGCTCTGAAAACTCTTCATCATCTCCAGCTTTGGAAGTAACAGTAAAATTTGTGTCAATTCCAGCCAGAACTTTCAACAGTCCTTGAAATACGGCAAACAGATGCGCAGAAACACCTCCTATCACCCAAAACTGTTCATTTCTCCACCAACTGTCTATGCCAACGCCACTCCATCTCATTTCCAAGATACTAGTGGCGAAGATGCAGATGAAAAGTGACAGGAACCACAAGCTGGCAACATTGCTTAGCTGCAGAGGTCATCAAAATAATGTTAGCCTCACTGCTTGCATATTCACACTCAAGTCTTAACAGCTGAAAGTAGATTAAGTTTTGACAAATGTACCTCAGGGGTAATGAACTTTCCAGTGAGCAAGCAAACGGCAGGCAAAGTGCAGTATGCCACTAGAGGAATGGAAGTCAATGGATATACAGTAGCATTAATGTATGATAAGCGCTCTAACCATTTCAGACCACCTCCATATCCATACCAGAGAGGACAATGACGGCTCAAGAAAATTTCCACGGAGCCAAGAGCCCATCGGAGAACCTGATGCAGACGATCTGAAAGATTAAGGGGAGCAGATCCCTTAAATGCAGGTCTTGAAGGAATACAGTAAATTGATCTCCAACCGTGGCAGTGCATTTTAAAACCTGTCAAAATGTCTTCTGTCACGGAACCATAAATCCAGCCAATCTAACAAGGAAATAGAGAAGCCAACATCAGTACATTGCTATAAGCAATAGAATTGTTTTGAACAGTTTGACAGAAGCTGCTTACCTCTTTACCCCAATCAGTCTTATCTTCGTAACCACAGCTAATAACATGAATGGCTTCTTTTAGCAAGGATGCAGGACTAGCACTTTTCAGCGCTCCTCCATTCTCCAGCAGAGTTGATGCGACAAACACAGGGGATTGCCCAAATTTTTTTTCCAGTTTTTGCTCTGATGCTAGAGCTGGCTTCTCTTTTTCATTCCCTGAAAAACAGATGCACAGTTTTATGCACAAAATAAGAAACCAAAGGAATTAAGAGGTACCAAATGATAACGGCTCCTTACCACCTTCAATTCCCTTTTCAATACCCTCCAACGCAAATACTGGAGCTCCATCGTCGACTTTTGCAGATATTTTCTTCTTCTTTTCATGCTTATCCTTCGTTGGCATCTTCTTTTTCCTTCCACCACAACAGCAGCCACAACAGCACCATTTAGGCAAGCAGTTACAAGTCCCGGTAGGTGGCTTCTTGGCCTTTGGCACATCAATACCATAGAGGGCCTGCCTCCTAAATACACATCCTGTGCCAACATAGATTGGACCCTGAATGCCATCCAATCCTTTCATGTTGATCTGCACCATGCGAACATGTCAAAACATTTCTCTTCGATATTCATACATTTCAAAAGAATCATAAGACTAGCTAGAGGTTGAATGCTTACATCGAAGAACACAATATTTCTATTTGCATATCGATCATGTCTATCAATGCCATCAAATCTCTGAGGGAACTGAACATAGCATACTTGCTTCCCTACCAGTGGATCCATCATAAAACACATGGCTTCTCTTAAAGCCTTGCTGTTGTTGATGTAGTGATCACAATCCAAGTTTAACAGGTAGGGTGCATTAGTTAAAACAGCAGAAACTCTAACCTGTTAAAAAAATTTAACCACACATGCAATCAGATTTGTAGAAATTAGAAAACCACTTAGATGGATGAGGCGCGTACATCCTAAGATCAAGACCAGAAGACTGGTGATGATATGCATTTGAATTTTGACCAACTAGTACAATGTAAATGAATATAAAAAGAATAATGGAACCCAACTGTGCCCATATTTCAGGATTCTAATATCTTGGTTTCCAAGGTCACATTTAACAATCTGCTCTAGATCATTGTATAAAGCATCAAAATATAAACATTTGAAAGAAGCAAATTCATTACCAGAGCATTCATGGCACCAGCTTTTTTGTGGTGATTAAAACCCGGTCTCTTTTCTCTGGAGACGTAAACCAGTCGGGGTAGCTCATTTCCGTCAGTGTCGTGCCCACCACTTTGGCCCAAGAATACCTGGATTGAAAATTTTAATTTCATATTAAAAAAAAAGGAGAAAAGCTAAAACAAAAAGTTTGGAAATTGTTGCAAAGGGATACCTGAATCATCCCAGGATGGTCACGGACATTGTTTCCAGGCCACAGAGTGCCATCCTGCATTGTCCACCCTTCTTCAGGAACTTTCTGAGCTTTAGCAACCAAGGCATTGATTCGAACCTTGAACTCCTCATACTCTCTCTGCATAGTTTATCAACATATTAAGTATGAAACTGCAATATTGACTGGTGAATTTAAAACAAATGCAAGGGAAACTCATCTTGATAGATGTTTCTTACCTTCATAGCCCTTCGCTCCTTAACAAATGTAGGTAGCACTTTATCCTTGAGATAGTCAATCTTCTGAGCAAAATACCACTCTGGTGCTCTTGGCTCAATGTTGAACTTCTTGCAAAAAGGAACCCACATTTTTGCAAATTCAGAAGTTTCTGACATTGCCTCAAAGGTGAGCATTGCAGCACCATCATCAGACACATAGCATGAGACTTTGTCCACGGGGTAATCTACTGCAAGGATGGAAAGAACCGTATTTGCAGTAACCAGAGGAGGCTCCTTCAAGGGATCCACTGTACTAACAAATAAGTCAACTGCAGACAGTTGTGAAGGTTGACCTCCCTTCTCATACCTTTAAAAAATGAAAGAAAGAACCAAGTAAGAGTTACTATAGCACTTGCATGCTAACATGAATCCATCATAAAGAAGAAACAACCTTAAAGACAGTCTGTCTAAATAAGTTTCACGATCAATTGGCAGCCATTTCGGGAACTGATCAAGAATCCAGGAAAAAGCAAACCAAATTTCACAGATGACAGACGTTAGCCACAATGCATAGGCATCATTCACAGGGTGTGTCACACGATAATGGAAGAAGAAACCCAGAATAACAAGCCGGATAATGATAATCATTCTGTAGGGATTAATTTGGCTAGATGAAATAGGCAATTTCCTTGATAGTGGCTGCCTGGCTTCATCCATCCTACACATAGAAAGAGTTCACCAGTCAGCCAATCATGTCAAGAAGTAAATAAATCAGACAAAAACATGGCTTCCATACATATGGAAGAACCAGCATTCAATAGACCATTCCAAATAGTAACTATTGAATAAATGCTCAAAAATGTTACCAGAGAAATAATCAGATCGCAGTTGATTCAACTACTAATTCGAAATAAAGCCAAAATATGCAATCAACAATCATCATCATTTGAACAATGATCCTTAGAACTACAAGAAACAACTATAAGAGAAGCCATGTTTGGACCAATTAACTGGATGCACCCACTCTTCACAAATAAATTGCATATGGTAACACGAAAGTAACTCCGCGAAATGCTTCACCTCAAATACTATTTGGTCAGAAAAATGCTTCCAAACATGTCAGAAAACGAGTATTTAGTAGAACATTAGCAACAACTGCATGAGTGCTTGAACAATACAAACAGCTGGATAATTATATTCTGATCGATTAAACTACAAATTCACAAAAAAGCTAAATATGCATTCAAGAATTACCATCAAATGAACAATAATACAGAACTAAGAGGAACATTTATAAAGGATCATTTATGCCAATTGGCTAACATGCCACCCTTTTATTCTCTTTTCCTCACTAACTTATGGTACACAGCCATGCTTCTGCTCATATGCATCAACACCACCATCTCCCTCACAAAACAAAATCTACAGTTTTACAAAGCAATAGCAGATCTTCTGGACTAACATCAGCCAAAACAAGTATACAGTAACGCTTGGTCGAGCAAGCCATCCATTATGTGCGTAGACCATTGAAACTGACATTAGAAATATAATTGTCAGTAAATAAACATGTAAATAAGATCACATCCAATGGCAAGAATGAAACTGGAGAGTGGCTGCGCAAGTACATAAGAGCTTACAATGGAAGATCAGGTCCATCCCCATCATTGTCCCAATCTTTGCCACCATTCTCATTTCTCATGACCTGCAGTTTCTCCTGCTTCTGCCTCCAATGTTCCATTCTCTCCTTCCAAGCAACGCTTCCATAACCATAAGCCGCTAAGTCCTTGGATGGATCCATAGATCTCGGTTGTACTACAAAGTAAACAATTCTGTAAATCTTATGATGCATTCACTTATGTCAACAGACGCAGTCCATAAAAAAGGCAAAATTGATAGAGCACACACACAGGGGAAGAAAGAGAGCAACCTGGAAGACTAGGATCTGCAAAGGGCAAAGGGTGAATCCTTTTCCCTCCACCACCCATGAATGATGGAACCAAGGCATGCTGTTCAGGAGGAATGTCATCAACCTGAGGAAACAAAGTTTAGTCCACGCCAATTGCAAATTAGTTCAACAATAACCAAAAAAATTGCAGTTTCCAAGAAGGCAATGTACCATCTGGCCATCAGTGAGCAAAGGAACTTGAGGCGTTATATGAACTGACTGAGTTATGTCCATGTCATAACCATAGGTCATATGCCCCTGAAGCATAGCCTCCAACAAGTACTGCGAGTCCTGTTTGCCTCTGCCGACAAAATTGAACTCGTTCTCCAGGTCGTCAACGCCGTCCTCTTCATCATCACCAGCAACCCTAGCACTCCCTGATTCAGCAAGGAAAAGGAAAAGAACAAACTCAGCAAGTCACTGTGGGAAACTACACAAATCAAAATCAATTGTAAAAAGCATTCACCTTTGAGACGTTTGAACCTAGTTTTACACTGGGGGCAGACCTGATTCCCTTCCCGCCGCTCATACTCGTAGCAAGTCCTGCAAACTGGGAAAGCACACTCGTTGCAAGCAACGAACAGCTCACCGTCGGCAGTGAGCCCAACATCATCACCACAAATTTGGCAGGTTTGACCACTCAGCTGCTGCAAAGGCCTCGGCTACAAGATCAAAAAAATAGCTTAAAGTCGTCAATACACAACGCCGAGAGAAAAACCCAGCAAATTCACAGACTTCCTCTCCAATCACGAAAAAAAAAAATTCGGCCACTTACTCCAGATTCTCCATCCCTGCGGATGACAACCAGCTCGTTCCTGTTATGGGAACCGGCAACAAGACCGGCGCTCGCCTCCATTCCACTCGATCAGCAAACAAGCCGGAAAAAAGCCGTCTTTCCCCAAGATGCAATCAAAGCCTCCACAATTCCTGCTCCAGGCCTTCGGAACACCCAATCTGGGATGGAGAAAGTGGAGAGTTGGGGAGGGGAAGAAGCTTGGCAATGCCCCTCCTCCACCTCCTCCTCCTCTGTGTCTCCCCCCCTCCCACCACCCCTTCTCACCTCTATTATTATTCCTTGCTTCCTACCTTGACACAGTAAATTCGTCGAACATCTAGACTTCAGAAAAACCCCAGCTGGTAAAACCCAGACAAAACCAAATCTAGAACTCGGCATAATCACATCTACCACTCATTCCCAACTTTATCAACATCATCTCTGCCGACACTGCTAATGACTCAAAAAGTAACAACACCAGGAATTTACCTTTAGCCGCTTTACCCAATCATGTTTGTGCTGGGATAATGCAAAGAACTGCAATTAATCAACCAAAAAAAAAAAAAACTGTGGATGCAGCAAGTGGTAATATAAATATTAAACTATAAAAGGCTTTAAAAGAAAGAAATATGGTAGGGAATTAGGAATGGGAGAAATGGGTAGCTGTTTTGAGTGTGAGAACATGTGCTGTTCCCCCACCGGTCACAACCCAAATTTTAGCTCTCTCCCATTGGAATTCGATGGCTGGGATATTGCAATTTCATCTCCCAAGCGTGGGCTGCTGGGCCATAAAATCTACACTAAACCAGACTCTCTCATTTCATTAAAATAAAATAAAAACTTAATAATCTTGGATTGTTCAAAATTAGGCTGTTAATATGATTTGTTCCCAACTAAGATTTGGACTCGTAATGTTAAAAAAAATAGTATTTGATGCCAGGGAATAGGGATTCAGGGTAACCGTGAATACGATTGTTGAAAAAGTAGAAAATGTAAATTTAAAATCAAAAAAATTTACAGTAATACTTATGTTAGAGGACTTATTGACAACCTGAATTGACCGAGGAGTTGAAAGGAGCACTTAATCCTAATGGAATTTTCCTGTAATAATAATAGTTCAATAGGTGGGTATAATAAAGATACAATAAAATAGCATGCAATTATAATGTCATGGACTCTTGGCTGTGGCTCTCAAAATCTTACCCTTTCTCAAGTGAAATTAGCATCATGGGGTTTATTAGTTTGTTCTTGAGCTTAATTATAATTACGCACTATTAAGGGAGAGATTTTTAGTTTTTACTCGCTTCATAGAAAATTTTCTTTTTTGTCTTGCGTGTGATGCTGGGTTTGTCCATGGCCAGTCGACTGTGGTAAATTCAACAATTTCAACAGATGATAAAGAATGTTTCAGTGACGAACTTGATAGTATAGGTAAATTCAACAAATCAACGTGTTATGCATCTCAGCGTTGCCGCAGATGGCTTCTAAAAATCTCTGGACAGGTTGAAATCGAGAAATGTAGAAAAAACCTGGCGTGGTAATTCTTCCAACATAAAAATGAACAAAAATTCAGAGTAATCTTCATCAAAATATCACCGGTAAAATCTATTTTAGTTTCGGAAACCACAAGGTGCAAATGTACACTCAACTTCAACCACATTCAACCTTCATTTGTATGAAGGGCAGTATGATAGGTAATTGAAAATTTGCAGCGGCAGATGCACAAGTATTTGTGCTCTACGCTGTAAGAATGAAACATCAGCTCAAGCTGATACTGAAAAGTGAACACCAGACACTGCAAAGTGCAAACAATACAACAGAACAAACATTTGAGAGTCCTTTCACAATTTGAAAATACACTTCAGAGGCGTCGCCTACTTTATTTGTAAAAATCAATATATGTGTGAACATTGACAATAATACACATTATGTTGTCTGACTTTTTTCTCCAAACTAATAAAGAATCAGGGCACCACAACGCAACTTATCTTTCCACAGAAAAACACAAATGAACTGACTGAATCCCGATCATGATTGTCGCCCAAAGCAGCCCCCATGGAATAAAAAATGCAAAACCACCTGAGTTTTTTCGTTTATCTACAGATTTAAGAGACGCCCATCAAGTGTATTCACTTAACCATCCGACAGCTTGGTGTCTCCCCCATTGTGCATCTGATACACAAACACAAGGAATTTACCATTTGGCAAGTGCACGACCTTGCTAATTGCAGTCTAACCCACATTCTTCTAACACCGGTCCATCAGATCTGGCCAAAAACGGATCAATCCGAACCCACAATAAAGAGAAGATTGAAGCGAGCAAAATCGACCACACAATAATGATGGTGGGAGTTCTGTTCTGCCGGCCAAGCAATCCTTTGAGGAAAGGATACAGATGGACTATCACCCAGAAAGCAAAAAATAGTTTGCCAAACAACGGTCCCCACGATTCATATCCATTGTTTATTGCATTCGAGATGCCAGCAACAACACCAATTAAGTTTATTATGAGCAAGGTGGTCGGCGGGATGAGCAAAGTGGTCCACTTAAATGCATACAGCTCTGAAAACTCTTCATC
>JAVDBV010048125.1:0-10596 GCA_032619315.1 Piper longum | reverse complement strand
TTTATTCTACCTTAGATGAGCTGAAATCAAACAATTTTGATTGGCTTACATACCCATGTCGGGATCAAACTCGATATAGTTCTATTGGCCGATGGGTCAGTCAACCGTGCCACTATAAAATATTGGGCTGATGGGTCAGTCCACCGTGCCCCCTTATTGGCCGATCGCTCCATTCCACTGTACCTCTGTATTAGGTTGAGCCGATGGGTCTATTCCACCGTACCCCCTATTGGCCGATGGGTCCATTCCACCATACCTCTGTATTAGGTTGAGCCGATGGGTCAATTCCATCGTACCCCCTCCATTCCACCGACCCCCTATTGGCCGATGGGTCCATTCCACCGTACCACTGTATTAGGTTGAGCCAATGGGTCCATTCCACCGTACCCCTTATTAGCCGATGGGTCCATTCCACCGTACCATTGTATTGGTTGTCAGGTCCATTCTGACATGTTCGATATTTGATTATAGACTGACAGTTCTATTTTGACATGTCTGATATTTGATTATGGACTGTGCGGCTAACAAAGATAGGGTTTCTTGAACTAGTCAAATTTCAGATCTACCATTTAATTTAAACCAGGAACATACAATAAGTCAACACCCAAAGACCTATTGCAATTTATAATAAAAAGCTGACAAGAACCCCATACATAAGGTGCTAGTGATCCAGCAACTCAGCAAGGTGTTTCCAATGAATTTATGCATTGCAACCATGCATGTAAGAGTTCTAATGGAAAAGAACTGAGAAGAGGTACGAAATACTTACACAACAATGGAAAGGCACCAGAGAGAAGGCA
Organism: Piper longum; assembly: GCA_032619315.1. Taxonomy (NCBI): domain Eukaryota; kingdom Viridiplantae; phylum Streptophyta; class Magnoliopsida; order Piperales; family Piperaceae; genus Piper; species Piper longum. The sequence goes on along the minus strand of JAVDBV010048125.1, from coordinate 9,796 downwards.
AGGAGGAGTGGACTGCTATGGGAAAATTTTCTCTTCCTTTTCCTTTTCCTCTCCCCCCCTTCTCCTAACCCCCTCCTCCTATATATATACGCTTCAACGTGTTCCTCAATTAAATTCTCACATCTATTCATGTATAGGTATTCCCTAGGTTCAACAAGTCCCTCAATTAAATTCTCACATCTATTCATGTATAGCTATTCCCTAGGTTCAACAAGTCCCTTTATTAAATTCTCTTATCCCACATCCGAAAATGAATAGGCATTATCTAGGTTGGGTTCGTCTTCCCTAATGCCAGGGTTTGGCCTTAAGTCTGGGTTCGTCTTATCTAAGGCTAGGGTTGGGCTTTACGTTGAACCATGTCTGGTCTACTTGATAACCAACCATATCGATTCATCGAAAATAATATTTCATAATATTTAGGTTTGAGTCTTATAAAAATAAATATATTTATTTATTTTAATTTTTTTTCAGGGTTCTTACATATGTTGTGTGGTGTTGCAAGTTTGGCTAGAGGAACGTAAGGATAAACAATGACTCATAGGGATGTTGATCTGTTTGCTGGTGTTGTGTGTGTTTTTTCATGTTGTGGCGGCCTATGGAACATGTGATGTAAATACTTTGTGGGGCTAGTTGGTCAATACAATTACCATGTGAGGCCAATGGGCCATCTTATAAGAATAGTCATTGGGGCTAATGAGCCACTATGAATACTCTTGTTTAAGAGCCAGGGGACCTTTGATTTATGGAATTTCACTATCTTAGAATGTCTGAAACTTATTGTTACTAACCTATATTTGAGCTATTTTGCACGTGGTATACTTTGAGGCATGCAAGTCTAACTATTTTGTGCAGGAAATCTCCAAGCCGTGAAGGTCTAGAACTAAAGGACAAAATTAACTAAGGTATGCAAAACCATGTAACATGTGTAGGTACCCGGAGCAAAGAAGAAATATGTGTTGGATGAGCTTCTGTGTTGTTTGATTTTGTAAGAGAATAGCCCATGTAAAGACCAAATAAACCAACAACTTAAAGAATATTAAAATGTGTTATGTTGTGTTCTATGAAAATGTGATGTGAATACAAAGTGAATGCCATGAAATGCATCTAGAATGAATCTGTGTGATGAAAAGAGATAAATGACATGCTCTGCATTCATTTTTAGTTAAATATAAAATATTTACAGGCTATGAAAATTTTTCCCATATCCTAGTTACTGGGAGACTGTGCCAGATTTTTCCTATGATTTAAAGTTTCCCTTGTAATTTGGATTCATATAGGATATCCTATTTGTATGAGCCTAGCCCTAGGAGTCTTGTGCAAGTTTTGGTGTGTTTTAGATGTGCATTATATTCCCTCAAACCTTCCATCTTTTGACACCTCGAGTGGTCAGGTGTTGGCTTTGCATTTTAAATGAGCATGAGCAGCGGTCTAAGATTTAATACTTAGGTTTGGTTTGCATTGCATGCTGAATCAGAGTGTTATAGGTAGTCAGTGTAACTGTGACACGACTGAGCCAATTTGATCAAATATCTCTTTTGGGCTTAAATCACTTAAATATTGGTCAAGTTCGTGCTTATTGAAGAGAATTTTTATATTGAGTTTGGTACATACAACATGTATCACATATGACAAGTGCTCCTTTAGATAATTACACTTGTCAAATTGCAACCATTGCAATGTAATAATTGATACTTTTACCATCTGTACTTAGTTTTTATTTTATTTTGTTAAGAAGTAGACATTAGTAGTCGGCCTTTATTTTTCAGCCTATAAAAATTTTGTTTGTATATTTAGTCAAGATTAATATCAAATACTTATAATTCATCAATTTATGTGGTTGATTATATTGGGTACGATCATGTTATATCAATATCCAATGCTCCATTATGTTAGGGGATAATCAGCCTGGTCAAATTTTAGGTTTAATTAATCAGATGAAGAAAAGTTATGGTGAATAAGTTAGACATGGTCACATACAAACCAAGTTTACATCACCAACATGATGTCTGTCATGTTAATCAGTTGTTTAGGAGGCTAAATGCTTATTTTATTCCTTCGGGTTTAAGTGAAGCCAAAGCTTGTAGCCAAAGGTCCAAATTGGTTTCAAGAATCAATTTTGGTCAATGGTTATGGACAGGTTTGTCTAAGTCTACCCATTTGGGATCCATATATGGAGTCTAAGAGTAGTTTACTTTTCATTTTTAGTGGGTGACGTTCTAGGAATAGTGTAAAAGGATGGGAGTATATAAGGCTTAGGGTGGATCGTCTTGTCTCTAGCTAATGCCACTCCTTTCTCTCTCTATTTGATGTCTCTCTATCCTCTCCCTTTCTCTACTTGTCTTCTCTCTCTTTGAGAAGTGTATGGAGTGGATTGTGGTGCAAGGATCTAGGCAAATCACCAAGTGGTTATTAAATCCAACTAAAACAAATTAATTTAATAAATTCATGCATCATCTACAAGTACCATGTTCTTCTATGTTTGCATTTTCTCTCTAATGTTCTATGCATGCACATGTTTGCTCCATCCTTCAAATTGGCGTGTAAGATGTTAATTCATATTTAAACTTGATGTGGATAAATTTTACAAAATGTTTCAATGATTTAAGAATGATCAAAGTTAGAATAGTTAATTTATAGCATCTTTAGTACATGAATACTACATGTATGTTTTTCTCTAATTTAAGATTATGAAAATTAGGTTAAATTATTATAGATTAAAAAGCTATTACAACCCATGATTTAACATTTAGAGACCATAAAAATCATGTTTTTGTTTGATAAAAATGGGAAAAAAAAACAAATTCAGTTTAGAAACCATGGTACAGTGCCACAGCACCAGCTCTGCAACACTGCACTACAGCGCTGGATATACATTAGGGCAGTGTCAAGAGGCCAACTCCAAGCACCCAAACCAGAGGCTGTCGGAACCACGACACTCATTTGACGTGTGATTTCGTATGACCCAATGCCACGACTCTCGTACTCCCTGTGACACTTGTCGCAACACTCATGTGCTATTGAAACCTATGCAAATTTTAGCACCGCAACACACAAGCTCAGTGCCACAGCTAGGGTGCAAGTGGTGTGGTTACAGTGCAGTCGAAGACATTTACCATTACCATTCACTAATTTCTCGACCATAAGCTGTTACCACACTATTTACTACTTTTCTTACCCTCAGTCACTGTAACGACCCGGCCCAAAGTGCAACGTAATGGGCCTAAGTCATTTCTTTAAAGTGGTTAACCCAAGTTAAAGATCTATAGTTTATTCCCATTTATAAACAAGATCTTACCCCGGTAGGTATTAGATGTGAGACTAAATTAAGGGATCTCACAGTCACTACCAAGTTTCAACCGTTTTAATCCACGATAAAACCATTGGTAAATTTTGATTTAAACTAAATTAGTCTTTATCATCACAAACCTTTATTAAAATCATAAATTGGTGTCACTTAAACTGTATATTTGTGTTAAACCAACTATTAAAGGGAAATAATAATATAAAATTTTAATTAATTATAGTAATAATAATATTTTTTTTATTCATATTGATCAATTTAATTATATTTTTCCCAAAATAAATAAAACGGTACATTAGTAAAATAGTAAAAACAAAGGCTTCTACCACTACCGTTTCAAGATAAAAATGGTGTGGTTAAATTTACCATTTTTTTACCATATTTTTAATCATTTAAAAAACACTTATCCATTTTATTTCACTTTAATTTAAAATAGCCAATAAAACGGTAAATTGGCCAACCATTTGCAACCCTAGCCAAAGTGCCAAAATCCTAACCACAATTTGTATGCTTAATTGATGTCCGCGCTTCATGTATGCTATATTTATGATACTTTAAACACTATACAATGATTATATGATGTTTTATGCTTATTAATAGAGTTGTTAACATATTGTATAGCTTCATCATCATGTTCATGTCAAGGAATATTATATAAGAATGAAAGCTAGTGTGGGTTGTGATATATATTTATATTATTTTTCAAACTAGGGTGGTTGTAGCTCGAAGTTGCATGGTGATCAGGTCCATGCTTATTCATTATTTGAGGTGCTTTATGAACCTTTATCTCCTGATGTTTAGACAGATTAATAATTGATTGAACCAATTTTTTAAACATGTTATAATGTTATAATTATCAGTTATAAAGTTATTTGTATCATGTTATTAGTATATTAGTAAAAAACCAAGGCTCATAGTTTCCATGTGTTAAGTCAAAGCTTGCAAGGCCAAGACTTAACAACATCTTCTCACATAGTTTTATTAAATTCACGTAATGGGTAAGTAGACATACTATGCCATCGGCTTTGGTGCATCTACCCTAAGCAATGACCAAAGTCAATATTCTAGGCTATTGCTTGACAATGTTAGTGATCACCAGTGGTTTATTCATGTTTCACATGGAACTTGGTACTGCCACCACATTACCCAACTCAAGTTAAGATGCAATAACTGATAAGCGGCCCCAAGGTGCCAAAATTATTAGATGTTGAGGTTGCCAAGGCACCAAAAATATCTCATTTTTATGTGTTTTTGCATGTTTTCATTCATGCATTCCAAGGTCTGGCATTGAACTCAAAATTCATGTTTCAGTTAAGTTAACTTACCAGAGCTTATATATAAGTCACACGGGTAATTAGCTCAATAATGTTTTCCTTTTATAAGTTAATTATATTAATCTGTGAGGGCTTACTTATCGTTACATTTTAAGTTTTAACAACTATTTTGAACTTTCTTTAATGCTTATGTCTTTTACATTGATGCTTGTATTAATAAATGAACTCAATGTAACAATTAAAGCTCATCGGTTTTATCTCTTACTTCAAGTTATTGTGGTATACCAAGAGTCCTTACCTACCTTTGTAAATTGGAAGTGTGGGAGAAATAGGAACTACAAGAGTTAGAGAAAGAATGAAGAGGAAGTTCAAATACATAAACTTGAATCTTATTCTCATCCAATTTTCTTGTGAAGTGACTTTGTGTTTCTTCAACTAATTCTAAGAGTGCTACCTTAAATCATTCTTGGCTTGTGAAACAAATGGTGGTGCCTCTCTTGTTGCTAAACTCACATAGGGAAAAGAATCCATTGAATCCTTGAAGTAATTAGCTATTAGGAGGTCCTAGTGTAGGGGGAAACCATATTATTGTACTCCAATTCGGCCTAAAGATGGACCAAATCGTGATGTTATAATTTGAAAAGATTGAACTACCATCATACAAGCATTATAGAAGTGGATCTCAACCCTCAAGGAGGCTTAAGATGAATGTCTTACTCAATTGTCAAAAAATGCATGCTGATCATACTATTGTATGGAGGATCTTAACTTTTAAGGTTCCTGAATGAAAATTCTGAGTAACAAGAGAGGCAGCACCTCCCTTTCAACTAAGAGGGTGATTTTTATATGCAATTATCGCTCCAAGTTACACAAGGACAACACCCCCAATGTAACTAAGAGGTTAAGCTTTAAAACAAGCGGATGTATGATCATGTTTTTATACTTAGTTCTAGTGATTGAGTTAGGTAACTAAACTACTTATGATGCTGAACATGCGATAAGTAACCATTGGGTCATGGTTACTTGTTCTAATTGCTCTACAAGGGTAAATTAAACACTAAGATATCATCGAGTGCCCTGGCATCATACCATAAGCTTTGGCCTTCATGCGGTCTCTTTCACGTAGCATGAACCGTAAGCTCCTCCAGCCCAAGCTCCTCTAACACTCACACAAAGCAACAACCAAATACATTTCATGTACCTTAAATGCTGCTCTTCATGATTCAGGACTTCGAGTTTTACACACCCTGCACACGATTGTTACCCTTTTCCTCAAAAGTGATATACTACATGACAATATAATCATAAACTAATAGTAAACACACATGCGCAAACCAACCATCTTATAAACCCAATCCAAAACCATACATAGTTCTCGGGAATAAATTCAAGGTTCATGCCCATAAGATAATAAATTCTAGAATAATTGAAATACATAGACATAAGCATAACATAGGACCTCGACACCACCATGACCCATAGACCCATGCCTCCAAACCGGCCAATATCACAAGACCTCACTTACATAGATATAGGGAAAAAGAACGGCAATGACTGGTCTGAAATAATTAATGATATTTCAAAACTAGTAAATAGGTACTTCATTACCCACAGGAAATATCAAAAACTTCAGCATATCCGCATAGGGTAGTGAGCAAAATATTATGTAAAATAGGCTGGCCCGCAAGCTTAGCAAACATACTTACACACAAATCTTATGCCCTCACATCTTTCATATAACATCCTCTATGGTACTCATATGGCATTAGACATTGTTAAGTTAGTACCACAAATTTCAGAAATGCCTCATGTTATGCAGTCCCCTTTTACATTGCACTACTTTATGGTTTAAAAGAGAACTAATACAGTTCATACTTCCTGTACATTACTCTCATGTCCTGTACAATCCAAATGCTTACATTATAGGCTTGGGTAAGGACTTGTATAATAAGGTTTTTGGAGTTTAGCTTGTCTAAACCATCAAGAGATCTCAGCCTTGTAGTTTTGTTGAACTGTGGAAAACTTGACTAATTGACCCGATATTGGAGGGGTCCGATAAAATGCCACCAACGTTGAGCTACATATAAAACTTGTTTAAATCTCACCACTCAAGGAATCAAGCAAAGACGAAGCTGAAGAATCCTATAGACCTAGATGAGTGAGGCTCCACTTCCTAGATCGGTGAGCTCAGTCTACGTATCCTAACAAATGATAAAACCTAAATCATAATTGAATCACATCAACATGTAAAACGAGGTAGGCTCAACACATGCTCAACACCTAAAGACTTAACTAACTTAATTATCTTTCTTAATTACTTATTAAACCTCATTAGGTAACATTAATTAGGGTTCACAGTTGCAAGTACACTTAGTAGAAAACCCCACACTTAGGGTTTTATTGAATGAACTTAATGAGACACTTTTTCAAACAGGCCAAATGATATCCGAGTGGTTTGAAATTCAGAGTGGTGGGTCCTGACACAATAAGGGTTACACACAAAAAATACTACGTGTTGGCCCATGGGCCAACATGGTGAACTAGGCCCACTTAAGTTAGGATAAGGTGCTGGGAATAATGTTATTTGGCAGCAAACTAATTCATCTAAAGATCACTCATGGGTTTGGAGACTTCAACTAGACCTGTGTAAAGTGAGAGAGTTAGCCAATATCGTGGATTTAATCCTATAAAATTTCAAGTCCAAAATCCAAGTCTTTGGGTTGATTGGATTTGGGAATCAGAGGCGTTGGCTAGGACTATTCTTGAGCTAGCAAAACCTACATGGTTTGGGTAATTTCTACAAAAAAATCTACCATACAATTGGCCATCAAATTTTAGGATGATGTTTCTGGGACACAACGCAAGGTTTGGGTGAAATTCTATACAATGTCTCCATCAAATAGCCAGGCTTTTGGATTGTACATCCAGAGTTAGGGAACTAGGGGTTTTGTCCTACATTCCTATGTACCAAAATTTAATTGTTTCCATTAAAAACCTATTAAGTCCTTATATAATTTTTACAAAATTTGATAACTGTCTTATAGCCAACTCAACAAGGAGCACAATCTCAAAGCATGGTATAACACAACAACAACAAAGCAAGTACACAACGTGTTCAGGGGTTTTTTAAAGACCATAATGATGTTATTTTAGCACGAAATAGCTAGCATGCTAGCCTAGAAACATGCAAACAATTTCATCAAAATATGAATTAAAATAAGGTGGAAAAATTGGGAAAAGTGGCTGATAGGCTACTGGAAATAGTAAAGCCACTATCTTTTGCCAATTTTAGCATCCATATATCCTCATACAAGCCAAAACAGACAAAACAACCCCACTGAAACATTTATATCTTTCTCTTATGAACATGAAAAAGCAAAAATCATGCAACATGGAGTCTTACTGCATGAGATATAAATGATCTACCGAAACATTGCATATTACTACACAGGTAACATGTAAAACTCATAACTTTTAATTTAGACATAAAAATAACATATCTCTAAACCTAAATGCTCCTAATAAGCAGATCTTCATGAGAAAAATACTAGAAAAATATGCAAAGATACATACAAACATTAAAAAGACACAAGACACACAATGAGGGGAATGGTGAGAACTTGACCTCTTAATGGGTGGTCCAAGGGGAGGCCTCTTAGGGCTTTCTACCCGAAGATCTACAACCCTAAGAGTGGACTTGGCTTGAAGAGGACTAGGAAGGGCTGGAAAGGGCTGAGGAGGAAGTTGGGGAAACTAGGAGGAAGGGGAAGGTCAGAGGGATGGAGGCCACAGAGTGAAGTGAGCCTCTTCTTATTTCAAAAGTCAAATACACTCCCTATTCTTATTTCAAGTGGCCGCTCTTATAATGTGGGGAGAGTGGCCGCTCATCCCGCTACAAACCCATGCATGCGCGCACACTCTACATGACATATGGCCTGTACAGTTGATGATATTTGTCATTCGCTCACCCTCTCGGTATCACAAGTGCATAATGAACCATCTGCTTGACATTCCCTTTTGACTTGGGGGCAAGTTTTCCAGTTCTGGATTGCCACCGCACAATAGAGACTCCCTATTTCGCGAGTGCTACCTCGTGTCGTGGGTTCTGTCTCGTGACAGAGAATCCCTATTTTGCATGTGCTGCTCGTATCAGAGTCTCCATATTTACCTTACAAGTAAATTTAAAAGTGCGGTCCCCTGTCGGACTAAGTCAATTCCTTAACCCCGGTTGCACACAGTGCATGGTGGTCGAATCTGGGCTCAGGCCGACCAGGGCTGCTAGAAGGGAATATACAACATTTCAGTAATTATACGGACCTGGTTAACTTGTACGTAATCCGGCAACTGCGACCACGATCCTAATCTGAATGAGAACATAAAATTATACATAAGTATAATTTTATTTGCGCAGAAATGCATGTAACTAAATGATTAATATATCTATTAAATTTTGACAATATATAATATGCCACATTAAATAATTTATTTATTAACTAGAATTAATTATTATTATTTGTATCATCCTATTTTAAGGATATCACAAATACAATTATTTATAATTTATTTAAATATATAAGGTTCAACTCATCCTTATTTAATTATACTATTTTGTGATTTCTACACGGTTATATTTTATTAACCCATTTTTCTACCTTACTAATTTGTTATTAGAATAATTGTTTTATTTACCAAATATTAATTTACTATGGTAAAGGTGACATCTTTATTTTATTTATCATTTATAACTCTCTCTAATTTAATTTAATCGCTTGTAATAATCCGATTAATTATTTACCGTTTATCATGACCGTATTTTATTATTTATGGCAAATTCGTATAATATTTTATTAATTTAGCCACTTAAATCGTACCCCATTAGATTAATTATTTTTAAAGATTTATTATGAATTGATTTTTTTTTAACTCGAACCGTGCCGAGTCAACTCATATTTACAAAATTGCCATCTTCTTCTTCCCTTCACTTCTCCAAAACAGAGCTGTGATTGAAGTGTTTTTTGACGGACTGTTCATTGACGATAAGCCTCTGGCAGGCAAGCCACCCCCGTCATTCAACTCACTTCCGTTCTAACTCCAACCCTGACAAGGACCTTTGGTCACTGTTATCAGGTTTTGCCTACAATCGTAGCCCGAAGTCATTATTCCATTCACGTTCGTCGACTAAGCTCCGTTCGCCTCCGGTCGCCGTCAATCATTGTCGACC
>JAVDBV010048124.1:0-18256 GCA_032619315.1 Piper longum | reverse complement strand
ATATATATATATATATATATATATATATATAAACACTCATAACATAAAAAAATACTAAATAATGTGAATATGTATCTAAACTAATATATAGGTTCTCGAATTACCAAAAAGGGTCGAAAAACTGTCTAAAACATGTTGAAAATGAGCTAGACAGGACGAAACCGAGCTAAACAAATCTAATTGGGCCAAGTGAACATAGTCTAGGTTTAATAAACTATTGGACTGGGTCGGCACATCTGGTCTGACTGATGGACAAAGACACGGAGACGGGTTCAGATTCGAGGACTCAAGCATGGCCAGGTAGATGCGAGCACAGGCAGGCCGACGTCAACACGAACAAACTGGCCGGATGGGGTGACCGTTGCCCGTTGCGGGAAATGCCGATGGTGGAAGCAGTCGGAAGTTAGGATCGACGGACAGGAGGGCAAAGAACGTGATTGTAACGACCCGCTATTTTTCACAATCTTGTGGGCCTCACTGGCCAGGTATTACTCAAAATTTAACAAACCAACCCTGTAATGACTAGCCCTAAGCGGACCAGGTGTTACTTAAAATGTTACATGAATAATATTAAAGCAAATAATTCTAGCATTTCTAACTTATTAAAAGATCTTATGTTTCATATAACAATATATGAAATAATTATCCCACAGTCTTGGACTATTTCCCATAGCCACATTTATAACACAAGAGAGTAAAAAGGAAATCCGCTTATTATCCATTCGCCACCTGAGTTTGTAGAAGAAACACCCAGTTATCTCTTAGGCTTTAGTTCAAGCTGCTAACCTGCGGAGGCAATTCCGCGTTAGTGTTTAAAATAATAAGCCGTATAATTAAATAAAACAAGTCCATAAACTTCCTATCATTATCTATATTATTGGCTGTTGGGACCATTCCAACATGTCCATTTATTGGCAGATGGTTCAGTCCACGATGTCCATCTATTGGCTGATGGGTTAGTCCATCATGTCCATTACCGACTAGCGAGTCCAATCTGCCATGTCCATTATCGGCTCGTGAGTCCAATCCACCATGTCTGTAATTGGCTGGCGAGTCCAATCTGCCATGTCTAATTTATTGGCTGATGGGTCAGTCCATCATGTTCATTACCGGCTAGCGAGTCCAATCCGCCATGTCCGTTATCGGCTAGTGAGTCCAATCCACTATGTCCGTAATTGGTTGGCGAGTCCAATCCGCCATGTCCAGTTTTTTGGCTGATGGGCCAGTCCATCTCGTGCATTACCGACTAGCAAATCCAATCCGCCATGCCCGTTATTGGCTGGTGAGCCCAATCCACCATGTCCATAATTGGCTGGCGAGTACAATCCGCCACGTCCAATTTATTGGCTGATGGGTCAGTCCATCATGTCCATTACTGGCTGGCGAGTCCAATCTACCATGTCCGTTATCAGCTGGTGAGTCTAATCCACCATGTCCGTAATTTGCTTGCGAGTCCAATTTGCCATGTCCAACTTATTGTATTATGGGCTGTTAGATCCATTCTAACATGTCCATTATTAGATTATGAAGGGTGCAGCCTGTGTCAGACTAAGTCAATTCCTTCACCCCAATTTCACTCGGTGCATGGTGGTCGAATCTTGGCTTAGGTTGACTAGGCTGTACACAATGGAAAATTGAACATTTTAAATAATTATACGGATATAGTTAGCTTGTACTTAATCCCGCAACTGCGAGTAAAATTATACATAAGTATAATTTGATTCGTGCAAAATTTTGTGCAACTAAATAATTAATATATTTATTAAATTTCGACAATATATAATATGCCACATTAAAGAATTTATTTATGAACCAGAATTAATTATTATTATTTGTATCATCCTAATTTATAGATATCACTAATACAATTATTTGTAATTTATTTATTTCAATAAGGTTCAACCCTTCCTTATTTAATTATGCTATTTCGTGATTTCTACACGGTTATATTTCATTAACCAATTTTTCTACCTTACTTATTTGTTATTAAAACAATTGTTTTATTTACCAAATATTAATTTAATATGGTAAAGGTGACATCTTTATTTTATTTATCAATCTTTCATTGCCATTTGGCAAGGTCAAAACTGGTGTAGTAGTTAGACTATTCTTCAAATATTAGAAACTCTCCTCACACTTGCCACTCCATTCAAACTTAACTCCTTTACATGTGAGCTTAGTCATTGGCGATGCCACCAAGGAAAAATCTTTAATGAACTTCCAATAGTAGCCTGCTACCCCAAGAAAACTTTGGATATCAAAAACTGACTTGGGTTGTGGCCAATGAGTGACTGCTTTCACTTTTGATGGATCCACTACAACTCCTGTCTTTGAGATAATATGTCCGAGGAAATTCACCTCCAGCCAAAAGTCACACTTTGATAGTTTGACGAAGAGTTGATTCTCCCTCAAGACTTAAAGAGCAATGGACAAGTGTTTCACATGATCCTCTTCTTTATTTGAATAAACCAAAATGTCATCCACAAACACGATAATAAACTTGTCCAAGTATGTCTGGAATACCGTGTTCATAAGTGACATAAAGGCCGCTGATGCATTTGTTAGACTAAAAGGCATGACCAGAAACTCATAATGCCCATACCGAGTTCGGAAAGCCGTTTTCTATATATCCGATTTATTTACTCGCAGTTGGTGAAATCTGGACCGCAAGTCTATTTTAGAAAATACTTCGGTTGTTTTTAGCTGATCAAATAAGTCATCAATCCTCAGTAAGGGGTACCGATTCTTGATTGTCACTTGATTGAGTTAGTGAAAGTCAATACACGGTCGAAGTGAGCCATCCTTCTTCTTTTCAAAAAGAATAGGGGCTCCCCAGGGTAAAGTAATTGGCCAGATGATAACTGCCTAAAACAACTCTTCTAGTTGACTCTTTAACTCTTTGAGTTCAGCTGGAGCCATGCGGTATGGTGCTTTAGAAATTGGTGTTACTCCCGGTGCTAGGTCAATGACAAACTCCACTACCCGCTTAGGAGGTAACCCTGGAAGTTCATCTTGGAATACGTCCGGAAACTCTGCTCCCACTGGAATCATGGACAACTCTTTAGATTTGGACTCAGACTCCCCTAGCTTAGCCAAAAAGGCTTGACAACTCTCACTGAACCACTCGGTTGCCTCACTGATCTACAGGATACAAGAAGATGTATCATGCAATGAACCTTGGAAAATGACCCCCCATCTCACAATTACAAGGTTTTGTCACCACTCTCTTCCCTTTACAGTCAAGAAAAGCCTAGTGTGCAGACAGCCAGTCCATTCCCAACAGTACATCGAACCCTTTTACCCCATACATGATAAAATTCCACACATAGGGTTTCCCTTTTATATCTAAGGATAGGTTAGTCACTCCTAACGTTGTGACTTCACCATCCCGAGTTGGAGTGGTGACTCTATAAGTCTTAGATAATGAAGATGTTTGGAGTCTTAAACTCTTAATTAATCGGGATGAAAGGAATGAATGTGTACACCCCAAGTCAAATAAAATATCCACCATAACTCCTTGAATCAGATTTTTACCTAGAATTGTGTGGTCATCCTCCTCAGTGTCCTCAATTTCGACCGTATAAAGTTTTGCCTTCCCTTTGTCCACCAGTTTTGCAGGTGCCGGGTAGCGAATATGAGCTTGTGTCTTCCCCTTCTCAGGCTGCTTCTATTGTTTCTTTAGGGCTGACAACACTCCTTTTGCATGTGTCCCGTCCTTCCACAGTTGTAGCACCGGTGGGGCTCATTGCATGGCCCTAAATGCATTTTTTTACAATTTTAACTTTGTCACTACGGAGACTCCTTAGACTTTCTTTTGAGGTTCCCCTTGACGCTCCTTTGGTAGTTCTGATGCTGGTATCCTGCGGACCAACTTTGCCTTCCCTTGTTTTTGTGCACGGTCATGCTCGTATACTAACTCATGAGTAGTGGCTGCCTCGATTACTTCAGTTATGGTGCCCCTTGGCACCGTGGCAACCCTACTCCTCAATTCTGGCTTCTGTCCTCAGTTGCCAGTTGCCAGAATCCGAGGTGCAAATCACTCCAACTGCAAGAAATTCTTGGCATATTTTCGAACCGAATCCTCCCTCTGAACCAGAGTGGCTAATTCCAGTGCTTTCTTCTCGACAACGGACTCAGGAAAGTACTGTCCATTGAAAGTTGTTACAAATTTTGCCCATGAGATGGATGAAATCTTATGTTGATGGAATGTAGCCTTTTCCATTGATTTCCACTAGTAAGATGCTTCCTCCTGAAGCATGTATGTTACCAACCTCACTTGATGGCGGTGGGGCACAAAGAGAGCTCTAAACGCTTTTTCAGTAATGTCTATCCAGCTCTCCGCCTTCATTGGATCAGCCCCTCCAACGAATACCTCATCTCTATTCTTCTAGAACTTTTCCACAGTGTAACGGTCACTATCATCAACAGCTAGTGGCACCATATGTCGGACTACCGGTGGCACGGGGTTTGGAAGCTCCCCTCGCTCGCCCGGGTTAGCTAACCCGGCCCACCCTTGGGCACTCCCCTATTCACCATCTGGGACGTTACTAGGAGCCACTGCCGAGTTTAAGGCTCTATTCCCTGCTACCACTCCCGGTAACCGCTCAACCATATTTGGAACCACAAAATTCGTATTTTTTGAATCCTGCAGTAGTCCCTGTATGGCCGCCAGAATCTGGCCCAACACATTCTCCATGTTCGAGTTTGACTGCTCTGATCGGTTTGACTCTCTACGGATGCCTACCATATGAAGAGTCAAAGATTTTTTTTTTCGTGATGGCTCATTAATATGTATTTTCCTTTTAAGTGATGACTTAGTCATGTTAGTGAATGAATTTGTTAATGAATTAAATATAGGTAACAATGAGAAAAGATAATGACTAGACTTTTCGACAAGGTACTTTAGTCATAAGATGTGAGCTTGTAGGAAATTGTGCTCTGATACCACCTATAACGACCTGCCATTTGTCACAATATTATGGGCCTCGCTGGTCATGTGTTATTCAAAATATAACAAACAAACCCTGTAACGACCAGCCCAAACTGGACTGAGTGTTACTTAAAATCTTACATTAATAATATTAAAGAAAACAAGTCTAGCATTTCTAACTTATCAAAAGAACTTATGTTTCATATGACAGTGTATGAAATAATTATCCCATAATCTTGGACCTTTTACCATAGCCACATTTATAACACAAGAGAGTAAAAAGGAAGTCCGCTTATTATCTATTCGCCACTTGAGTTGGTAGAAGAACCGCCCAGTTGTCTCTTAGTCTTTAATTCCAGCTGCTAACCTGTGAAGGCAATTCCGCGTTAGTGATTAAAATACTATGCCATATAATTAAATATAATAAGTCCATAAACTCCCTACCATTATCTATATTATTGGCTGTTGGGACCATTCCAACATGTCCATTAATTGGCTGATGGTTTAGTCCACCATGTCCATTAGTTGGCTGATGGGACAATCCACCATGTCCATCTATTGGCTGATGGGTCAGTCCATCATGTCCATTACCGACTGGCGAGTGCAATCCGCCCTGTCCGTTATCAGCTGGTGAGTCCAATCCACCAACTCCGTAATTAGCCGGCGAGTCTAATCCGCCGTGTCCAATTTATTGCCTGGTGAGTCCAATCCACCATATCCGTAATTGGCTGCCGAGTCCAATTTGCCATGTCCAATTTATTGGCCGATGGGTCAGTCTATCATGTCCATTATTGACTGGCAAGCCCCACTAGACCACGAGTTGTCGTACGTACAAATCATGCGACATGGCAAGTTCTGAACCTTCTACGTAACCCTTAGCTTTCGCCCAGTTATATTTCAGAGATTTTTCATAGCTTACGAACTTTTACACCGTAACGCCGCGACCACTTTGGTTCGCCACTCGTGAGACCGCGACCCTCCTCCGGCCATTGTATTAGTACAACCGTGACTACTTTGTGGTCACCTATTTGTCCGTACCCACTAACATCACCGGCACCACCGTAGTCGCCACCGGCATGCTTTCAGGCCATTTTCCAACACCGGCGAGTGTCATTCGGTGAAGCTGACCACCTGAACACCAACCTCAGCTGTGGCGGCAATCACCGTCGGTGATGTTGCCGCACCCGGCGGCAATACTGGCACCCATACGGCATAGATTAAAATAATTATTTTTTGAATAGATTAAAAATTATACTTTTCAAAATAACATTAAAATTATTATTTTCCGAATTCTTAATTAATTAAATTAGAAATTTTATAAAGATGAAAAAAAGAGTTGACAAATACATTTAATATTATCATTTTTGTATTTATTTTTTTAATTAATTAAATTAGAAATATTAGACATTTGATCAATATGGGAAATCTTATCTTTTAGTCAAATGTGTGAATATTTATAGTTGCAATATAATAATTTTAAAAAGTACAATAAATAAAAGGTAACAATAATATTTTGATCATATGTTTTTTCGTTAGAAAAATTGAGAAAAAGTATATTTAGTTAAAAACATAATCAGCAGAAAAATAATTATGCAATCTTGCGCAAAGTGATGGTGTACACCTTTTCATTTTAACCTAAAATATTATGAAGTATATGATTCATGCAAAGTAATCTATTCCACCAAATTTAAATATTTATTAGGTGCAAATCTTAAAATGATATTCGAGTATATATATCCATTTGCTCATATCTACTTTTATTAATAAAAGATGAACTAAAAGTTTTGTTCGAAAGAAAAGTAGGAGATTCGACCAACCAAATTACGAAAAAAATTATAAAAACAAAAATATTATAATCTTTATTCTTATTCAGTTAGAGTCTAACTTTAAAATTAGAATCCATCTCTAAGATATCATATAATTACAATATATCTCATTATTTAAAGGAGTTTATCTATTAAAGGTCCGGAACAGTGCAAAATTGGTCTGTTATGTAATGTATAGAAGTGAAATTTCAATTAAGGGAGAGCTACCCTCCTGGTTATAGCTAAATAACTTTAGGTTTGCCAACTCAGTGGCATCTTCAATTGAGTACTCCGATTGCAATTAAAGTGAGAAATTTCGAGGGCCAAATTTTTATTAGGATGAGAGGTTGTCAAAACCCAGCTTTGGGTTAGTGTTTTACCCGTTTTTTAGTTTTCCCCAATGCAGATCAATCTCTAGTTGGTTCAAGCGATCAAGACCCAAACCAAATTTTAAACAATGATTATGTGGGCTAGATGGCAGCATGTTATAGTGGCCGAATATACCCGACATGCAGATAATTGTTTGAGGTCGGCTACAGCAGAGCGTGAGTTATTAGCGTATATGCGTGGTATACATGATTTTTATGAGTTAGCTAGGATTTTAGCCCAAAATATAGGCCATTGTAGCATTTAGTATCCGTTTTGGGATTTTCAGGGTATCTCATTTACATGCATCATTGGGATTTCTAATCAGCGGATTGTGCCTCTATGGGGCCAGCTTGATTGAATCATAGATTTTCATTTGATTGACTTCAAGGTTTGACGCCCTTTTAGCCTTCTTGCCTCGATTCCTGCCCAGAGAGTCACTTTAAAGAATCGAGTCAGGTTTGACTTTGGATGATCTCGATCCGAGTTTTTTATTCATATGTATAATGCATATACCCATAGGTGGGTCCGACTAGACCACAAGCTATCTGACATTTAGATCGTGCCATGTGGCAAATTGTACCACGCGGCATGATCTGAACCTTCCATGTCAACCCTAGCTTCCACCTAGTTATCTTTCACACATTTTTCATTACTTTTGGACTTTTACACATTAACGCCACTGTCACTTTGGCTCGATCCCATGAGGCCTCGAGCCTCCTCCTGCTACTGGATCAGTATAGCCATGACCACTTCGCGGTGCCATAGTCGCCGCTAGAGAGGGTGTTTTTGGAGTTGACTACCGCCACCAAGACGTTCCGGCAATTTTCTGGTGCCGGCGAGTGTCGTGAATAGCTTCCCCTCTCCAAGATCTTCCATTTGAGACTATCACCAAGCTCAGCTGTGGCCACAATCACCGTCAGCAATGTCACTGTTCCCAGCAGCAATACCCAATCAGGTCATTTTCTGGCAACCTAATGGCCGGACATTCCCAATAACCATAACCATCAATATAAAGACCCGAAGAATATATATATATATATATATTAAACAAATAGTCGACACGGTAGGATCAGACGTTGGAAAATTAATATTTCCATATAAATTAATTACCTGCTACCTGGTTTGTTATTATTACCCGATTAAGTCAAATATATTATTTACCCATTTAACTGGTTAAGTGAACCATATCATTTACCTGTTTGCCCGGCTAAGTGAAATGCGGGCGAATTGTGTTTTAACGTACCCTAGCCATCATTTCATTATATAAGGAGAAGGGCGGGGGCGTCATTCACATTATTTTCCTTCTAACAGACGCCAGTTTCTCCTTGTTCGGGTATTTTCCTCTCTTTTTCTTCTTAGTTTTCATGCATACATATATTAAAATTGATAATAAGTTGAGAGTCATGGAAACTAAAATATGAAATCAACAAGAAAGAAAAGAATTAAACTAGGAAAAACTGGAAGTTCATCCATGAATGCAAATTGTTGACGTGCATCAATTCATGATCGTTTATTGATCAATTATAGCAGCAACGTCATGGCAATTGTGTCACAAATTCATGGCACCAAACATGTTGATGCGGGAGAGGATAACCCTACTCCCTGCAACTTCCAAAAAAGGCCAATCCTTCCTGGCTGATGATGGCCTGAAGTAGTGAATCTTTGAATTGGGCGGAGGTGCATGAAGTGATGAAGCAGGGTAACACGTCCTGCTGGTTTGCAGCAGCGAGGTGGCATTCCTTTTCTTTTTTGGTTGGGTCGTGGTGCAGGAAGGAGGGGAGTATTGAGGCGGTGCTGATGACCACGTCAGAGTCGCCATGGGAGGAGGTCGGGGCCGCCATAGCTGTAGGTTGGGGTCGCCTTGGCTGCTGATCGGTCGCCATGTAGGGTGCAATCCGGTTCTCCATTGATAGCTGCGATAAAGCTTGGATCTTTGGGGTTCCAATTGCATTGTTGGCGTAGATAAGAGTTGTGGTCTGATTTTGGTTTGAAGGAGAAAACGATGGTGCGGGTTTTAGTGCCAAGATGAAACTGTGGAGAGGAGAAGAACGTTGGGGAAGAAGAAGATACAAACTTGTAAATATAGGTTGAGTTGACACGGTTCGAGCCAAAAAAATAATCTCAACTCATCATAAATCTTTAAAAATAATTAATCTAATGGGGTACAAGTTAAGTAGCCAAAATAATAAAATATTATACGAAATTATCATAAATAATAAAATACCATCATGATAAACGGTCAATAACTAATCGGCTTATTACAAGCGATTAAATTAAATTGGAGGGTTATAAATGATAAATAAATAAAGATGTCACCTTTACTATATTAAATTAATATTTGGTAAACAAAACTATTATTTTAATAACAAATTTGTAAGGTAGAAAAATATGTTAATAAAATATAACCATGTAGAAATCACGAAATAGCATAATTAAATAAGGAAGTTTTGAACCTTACATAATTAAATAAATTACAAATAATTATATTATTGATATCTTTAAATTAAGATGATAAAATAATAATAATTAATTCCGGTTCATACATGCGAACAGTGGTTGGAGGGGATCTACAGGCAGACTCGTGGGGAGGGTGGCAATAAGCATTGATGCATGTTAGCGACAATTTTGAAAAGGTGGTTCGACCGACCCTTTCTATTTCATAAATTTTGGACAATTTGACATGAATTTATTTTACCATGGGAGTTTTGTGGAAAATATAATGATCCCGCTTAAGTGCAAAAAAAATTATAGATTTTAAAGTTGTTAATTAGCCTAAGATAAAAAATTATATACACATCCTTACTAATATACTAGATTTTATCATCATAAGTCCCCCATGGATGTACCTTGTGTTCATTATAATCTAGCCCACCATCTAATTGTCACGGGACTCTCTTACTCTAAAAGTTAGTTTAAAAAAGGTTATCTCATAACCTATATACAACTCATCAACATCATCCACGACCGATGTAAGACAAATCCGACAACTTCCTTTCACACATTAGGCATCGTTGAAACTTTTCTCGCCTAGCAAACTCCTCATAAATCATCAGGCGGAACCCACAAAGGAGACATTCATAATCAGCGTAGGCAAATATCAAAGTCAACCTAGCTCTAATACCAATGTTAGGCCCAATCGGCCCCCAAAAGGTACTTGTAACAGGTATTACATGCCTCTCTTACTCAAATAGCTAGCTTAAGAAATAAGGTTTTCCCATTAACCCATATAAAATCCACAAACATCATCTACGACCAATGTGAGACAAACCCAACACTAATAATAGGTCTCAAAGCAAACAAATTATAATTACTTGACTTAAGTATAAATTAATGGGTCTAAATCAATTGGTAAAAATGCATCGATATCCATGCCCTCACTAATATAATGTATCTTCACAAAGTATATGTTGAACCTAAGATTACTTTGACGGATATCACAATAGAGAAAAACAATATTTCTTGAGGCAGTATTTCTTGTTGGTGGGGATGATGTTCAATTTGGGTTAACAATTTTGAATAGTGACTTAGGCCATTAGTTGTTATGTGTGCCGCGTTGCTAAATATGGTATCAGACCTGACGAAGACCATCTTGTAGATTGGGTTGGACTTGGGTTAGGACGAAATTTCAATTTCAAAGTTTTCTAAGTTGGTAGATTATAAAAATTCCAAATAAAGTTACACATCAAATATTTAGTGAGAGAGTATGAGGAAGATGTGTTTAATAATGTTTAATTTAGTTTAAGAACTTTTATTATATAACTTAAACCCATTAATTATATTTAGGTGGCCATTATACACATGCTTTGCTGCTAGATATTTGGGGGAAAAAATATACCCATAACAATTTTTTGCGACAAAATCTAATTAAGATTAGTCAGACTTTGTTGCAATTCTGAGTAAGAAAATGTTGCTTATCAAAGTTTTGGCAAAGCCATACCAAATTTGCATCGGCTACCTGTCACAGTAGACCCAAAGAATTTATGCTAGTGAGATAAAAATGAATCATCTCTCATAGGGTTGGAAGTCGGTCGGGGTAGGACGTAGGACAAGACATTGTATATGTCTATTTACTTAACCTCTATAAAAAAGACAGTTGTTCACAATCTAAATCTTTTGGTCATGTTGATCACAGCTGGACATGTTCAGAATTTGATCAATAAAAAAATTAATTTTCATTTCATATTTATTATATTATCTAAATATTTTTTCCATTACAAATATTATTTTTTCTGACATCTAATATCTCATGTTATTAATCAATATTTCTTTTGCTTTTCTTAATATCTCTTATGTTAATTATCAAAAAAATTATAATTACGTTTTAGAAAAATATTTGAGTAAAGAATTATTACATTACCATGAAGAAAAATAAAAAATTAAGGTTGACGTGCTTTAAATTTAATAATAATCAATAATAATTTGATAATAAATTTTAAAAATATCAACTACATAACTGATTTATAATTTTTATTAGTTTTTCGATCATTCATTCGTTAACAAAAAAAATATTGTTGATTTATATTAATCGGTCTAATTTAGACCTCCACACCCACCCTTAATCCCAATTTGTAGGTTCTGTCCATTCAGAAAGGCGAACATGCTTGCTTGCATTGTTACATGATTTGCCTGACGTTTGTAATCATTGACGATAGCATTCCTTTATTAATGGATGAAAAGAAATTGTTTGATCTATTCAATCTGGCGTTTCACCACCTTTCCAGCGGATGAATGCAACTTCAAATGACACCAATATAAGATCATACAAACATCTTAGCCACAAGTAATATGATCAAATCCAATAGGTCATGAATTTACGTAAAGGTACTTTGCCATATTAATGTCATAGTTGAGAAAGTTAGAGCTGGAATGAAGCTTTGCTTCTGGCTGCTTTAATATTATCGCCGACGATGCCACCGTACCAAAGTTGAGATGCTGAAGTTCCTAAACGGCTGGCAGCGAAGTTCATTGCGGCGACATTTGGGCATTGCTCGCCACTGCTCCCACCTCCGTTCCTACACCTTGGCAGTGGCGGCGATGGACCCCTTTGAAGCAACTGAAATCCAGCTCCGAAGAACCTCCCTTCCGGAATGGGTATCCTATTGGCACACAAGATAATCATCAACATCAATATCACCATGAATAGCTTCCTGTTCAGCTGGGAAGCCATCTTACAATTAATTAGATAGGAAATGGTGAAGCTTGTTTGGGTTCGTTGGTGTTCTTGTTTTGTGGATGGAGGGTCTCTCTTGTTTAATGCTTAATCACTCTTGTGACTTGGGAGATGTTGTTGAGGACGTGGGAGGACATATATAGCTTGTCTTGAGCTTGGACTACTCCGTCGTGAACTATACGTGGTTTAGAAGAATGCTGACTCCGAACCGAATTTCATATTTTTAAATGGGCTTACAAAATAGACCATTTTCTTATAAGTTAATGTTGCAGTCCTTTAAGCTTTCGTTTCAAGAAATTAAAAATGAATGCTTAGAGAAAATGAACTTACAATTGCATGGGTAGGTAACAGTGGACAATTCACATAAATCGACAAATTAAACGGTAGGGTCGTCGGTCGGTTTCAAACTCATGGTTAATTGTTAGCGTCTATATAAGATGGGAAGGGTTTTCAACTCGTTGGCGTAGCCACCAAGAGGACTACCAAGTCACACACGAAAAAACAAATTATCATGAAGTTTGGTCAGAATTAGGCTTTCGTATAGAGCATAAAACTGTAGTCTAAGGCAATAAACACACCTGAAAGTTCATTAGGAAACTTTTCAAGATGTTGCTGCCATTTGAATTATGTCACAGCTTATAACGCTTTAACATATACGTCAAGCATCCGTGATGAAATTCAATCACGGTGGAAACGGAAAAGGTCAACTGATTTTATTTTGTGTTGCATATGCTCAATAGATGACCGGAACAACCTTGTCGTTCTTTTCTTATCGAAGCGTTAATTATTTCTCAGGAATGGTGTATTGATCAATGGCATAATGTTCGTACAGGTACAAAGTTGTAAAACAATAATCAAGCCAATAATAATCAAGCACTAATATGACAAGTACAATTCATTTTATTACAAAAAAATTATATTTTATTCACGAGTCAATAAACATAAAATACACAATAAAATTAAGGAGACAAGTGGGGTGGCAAAAATTTCTCCGCAGTTATGGCCGCAAAAATATGTAAGAAAACTAATACACATGTTTATTTACAAACATAAAGAGAATAATATTTGATCTTTCTTACGATTCAAATAACTGTTAAAAATGTGTGACAAAAAGTCAAACTTTTCTCTATGGTTTTTTCTAAAGGCAGACAAAACTCTTTTTTTTATAGTTTTACGACATCAATTAGGATCAAAATTATTAGGATAACATAAACAACTCATATATTAACCACTAGAAGAAAGTTGGACTTTGCTTGTGAGGATCCCGAGGGTATAATTCACTGTCTGGGTCTTCTGACTCGAAGCTGAAAATAGTGCAGCTTAGTTTTAAATAATTTATCGCTCGACTCGGCCGTACTCGGTATAGAGTACTGCCTTACAAATCAGTACACTTGTTTAGGCCTTTATACAATTTTAATCCGTACTCTCTATTTCAATCTAATTTTTTCCGAAAATCTAGTTTTTTGTTAAAAATCACAGTATTTTAACTGGTTTTAAATAAATTGTTGATCATAAAATATATTTATAAACTTTAATAAAATTACTTATTTATGTCAAAAAAATTTTCAATTTTCGTCAAAATAAGTTTATATAAAAATTTTACAAATCGACATTTTCTTGTGAAAAAGAAAAAAAGTTAGTAAAAATTTAACGAGGTATAAGCACATGGAAAAAATTAATTCATTTTCGTTTTATTTTCATACTATCTAAATATGTAAAGGAAATTATTAAAATTTTCATGTTATCTAATTTCATTGCATTTCCATTTCATATGGTTTTTTTTTCATTTATATTATTTCCATGCCAACCAAGCAAACCCTTAAGTTCTTAAAAAAAATATAATATGATCAACCAATAAATATAGAAAAATTCGTATAAGTCTGATCAAATTTCAATTTAAAAGGGTGCGTTAATTGTCAGTGTGTTCGGAACAATTAGATACAGGTTTAACAAACATAATCTTTTATATATCATAACAAACATAATATGATATCCTGTACATGCTGTAATTGTGACAACAGCCATTTTACCACGGCAATTATAACTCAACATAAAATATATAAGAATTTGAGCTAAATTGCCAAGTCCAATTATTAACGTTGGTGTATTTGTACTGATTATTGTCAAATAAAAAATACTAATGATATTTTCTAAGAGAGTTTTTGATAATTCCAAGAAAAATTGTGGTAGTTTTACTGTT
Source organism: Piper longum (assembly GCA_032619315.1). Classification (NCBI taxonomy): domain Eukaryota; kingdom Viridiplantae; phylum Streptophyta; class Magnoliopsida; order Piperales; family Piperaceae; genus Piper; species Piper longum. The sequence goes on along the minus strand of JAVDBV010048124.1, from coordinate 3,782 downwards.
TTAATGGTAACACTTAATTTTATTACCTACCTTTGACAAAAATAATAATAACTACCTCAAATCCCTTTAATTTGTCAAAAAACATCCTTAAAAAATATTATTAGCCAGTAAAAAAATGTATAATTAGTCACCTAGAAGTCAGAAGAATATCATGCATTGAATCATTATTGAAATTAAGAAATTTTCGTGTCAAGAGGCCCATTTTTGGTAACAAAAGCCTCCGTAATTAATTTATTTCGATGGTAGAATGCTAAGAAATTGTTACCAAATATATTTGAACAATACAGGAAGGCTTGTGTGCTTGATTTGCTATCCTGAATTCATAGATTTAAATCATGAACAATACAATTCCCCTTAAAATAACTTGATTTATTAATTCAGCCTTGAGAAAAATGGTGGTTTGGCCTTCACCAAGAGGAGTGCTAAATGAGTTAGCGAGTCGAGCTCGGCTCGATTAAAAGTCGTAACTCAATTGGCGAGATTTGAATCCACAACATTGATTAAGGGTCGAATACCTACTATCTTAAGTATATCACTTCTTTGCTAGTCTATTGTAGATAAATAAATATAACTAGTTGCAATTAAACTTATTAATATATATATATATATATATATAAAATATAAAATCTATATTATTATATTATTTTATTGAGTCAAGCTACGAGAGGAATTCGAGTCGAACAACGAGTTGAGTTCGAGTTATAACCGAGTCGAGTTGAGTCGAACGCGGCCTTACTTAAGCTCAGCTTATAAGATTCGAGTTAAGTCGAGTTCGAGTTCGAGTATTTAAATGTCAAGTTTTGAGTCGAATCGAACCGAGCCGAACATCAAATGCTCACGAGCTAGCTCCCTCAATTAGTAGCCATATTCACCAACTCTAATGCCGGTGAATGATCCATTTTATTACACCATTGCATGATAATACAATATTGTCAATAAAAAAAAAACCTTTATAATTTGATTGAAAAATCAAATCCAACTGGTTAAACCATGCATTTTTACCTGAATTGAACTAAATATATATATTATGGTGGTTGGAAGAAAGTTTTATTAGAGCTAATATGAAAAGTTGCTGCCGGCTTTCTTAGTCATATTACCAACGACGCTGGCAGCTCGTAAACTCCTGCCGGCAAAAAACTGACGTTGGAAAGAGCTCGTTAATTTTGTTTTTGCATTAATGAATCTAATACTATGTTGAGGCAAAATACGGCGGGGAGAAGTCATTTTAAAAACTTTATTCAAGATTTGCACAAAGCAGTCAAGAAATTAAGTCGATGCAAAATATTTACTGTGGCTTTCCTAAGCAAAGGCTGATTTCAATGCAATGCCGAAACAATGACCTTGCATTAAATTTTTATTATTTTTGAATTCACGTGCTTGTAGTTTATAATTAAAATGACACCTGCAGACAATTAAACGATAAGTTTTGATGGCGCCCCTTTAGTGGATTCTACTAACCATCCCCATAAACAAAATAAATTAAACCTATATATAAAGAGACGATTTAAACCCACTTATAACAAATAAATATCCACTTAATTAAATGTAAAAACACATAATAAATATGGAACATATTGAAAAGAATCCACTTCGCCGGAGCGGGAAGAAAATGGAAAGAGGTGGAGATGCCACCACACTCCCGCAGCCCACTGCTACGACCATTACAACAACTATTACCTATATCCTTTAAAATACCGTCATACTTATAATTCTTACTGTACATTTTATAATGATTTTATAAGTACAAACTTAGGTTTAAGGGAGGGGAGGAAAGTGAGGATGATATTACAGAAGTAGTGGTGGTGATACGAGATTATGGTGGTGATGGTGGTGACCACAGTGTTGTTAGGTTCTTTATTGAAAGCAACAAAATGATATTTTATTAATGTTTCTTAGTGTAGTTATTAAATGGGTTATCAAATAAGAACTTTAAGTGACGCAAGGTGGGGAAAAAGGTAAAGATGGTATGAACGAAGTAGTAATGGGTTCCTTTACTTCTTCATCAACGAGTTTATGTGTAAAGACTTTGTTAAGGTGAAGATGGGGGAGGTGGCTTTCTTACTATAATTCATGAGTTGGTTTATAAGTAAGAATTTTGATTGGATGAAGTAAGAACTCTGGTGTGGTGAAGGTAGGGCAGGTGGGGTTATGTGTAAGAGTTTGGGTGAGTCAATGATGAATATGATACAACATTGATTTACCCTCTCGGTATCACAGTTGTATCATATTTGTCATTCATTTACCGGTTGTGATCGACGCATGGTGATCAAATGTGGGCTCAACCCGCAAAAAATGAACAAGTATGAACAGTGAAATGTACTTTGAAAAGTGATCTTATTTTAATGTTTTGTATAAATATGGGGGGTTGGAATATTCTGGGTAAGTAAAGATCCAGAGAACTAGAATACCAAAAGTTACTATTGAGTGTGATTATCTTAGGTAAAATGCACTAGATGGAGCTATTTTTGTAGAAGGTTTGAGAAGAGATTCTGAGGTCAAGTTCTTTGGTTTTTAATGAGGAAGTTAGACCTACGAGTTGAGGCTTCTTAGTGGAGATTCACTAATATGTCTCATGGTGCTCTATCTCTATGTAAATGTGCCATATTGTTTTATCAAATTCCTCATATAAAAATTATTTTCCTTGATATTATTTATCTCCCCTTAACCTGAACAAGTGGTATTACGGCCTATAACAAAGTGATTGGGAGAGCGAAGTACATTGAGAGAGAAGTTCCAATCCCGGAAGTTTGGTTGGCATCAAATACGAGGAGTGATATTTAATTAGACGCAGCTTCAAGTATGGGTGCATGGAGCCTAAGGATGAATCCGCATTGAACAGTTGGCAAAATTGGTTTTGCACTTGAAGTATAGAGATAAAATAAAAACTCGTTTTCTCATTCATTAAGGTGTTTTTAGCATCTATCAAGAAATAGGTGAAAGTGCATTGTAAAATTTAGCGAGACAACTATCTATAAAATAAATGATGGCATTCTCCAGGAAGTTGGAAGTACATATATATCTAAACAAAAATTGTGAAGGGGTGAAAAAAAAAGTAAAGAGTTTGATTTAAACACTTGGAAACTAAGATGAGGAAAGAGTTTATGGTTTCCTTATAGTCACATAAACAATGCGTAAAACCACAAAAATAACTTGGTTCTTTTAATTTATAATAAATCTTATATTATGAAATTAAATTAATTTAATAATATTTCTATATTATTTTCAATAAGCTTTATTTATTATCTTTTCATATTTCGCTATCATGAATTGTGTAAGCTTAATTATTATCTTTTCGTATTTCGTTATTATAGAATGTAGTTGTGTTTATAAGTAATTTATCTTTTGACTTTTGACTTTCAGTTCATAATTTTTTCATTTCACGTATAAACTACATCTATATAAACATATTCTTCTCAATCTAGAAAAGGAGAAGTAGTGTAAAACAACCATCTTTGTTGAGTTTTTTAACATAGTCGTGGGTTCCTAAGTTAGATGGAATTTGCTATTGAAGTTAGTTGTACATCGATATATACGTACATCAACTATACTTTAAAATGAATATTTTTTCATAGTAAGTTATTATTGGATTTTTAGTTTGATTGAGTGGTCATGAGCACTGATATGTATATATATGTGTATGCATGTTTCTTTGTATTATTAGACATTTAGTTTGATTTAGCAGTCATTTGTTACCATGTGTACATACATACATATATATATATCTATATATATATATATATATATATATCTATATATATATATATATATATATATATATATTG
>JAVDBV010048123.1:0-13138 GCA_032619315.1 Piper longum | reverse complement strand
ATCAAATCTAGGCTGGACGGCCAAGATTTCCGGGCGCACGTAAAGGTTTCCTGCCTTTAGCTCAGGAAACATGTACCCTATATATATATATAGATATATATATAACTTTTAAGGTGCGTTGCCTATTTTTATCGCAGTCGGGTCATTACAAACGGTATCAGAGCAACATAGTTTCGTTTTAGATGATGGGCACTAGGGACGTAGGGTAAGGTTGCCGGTCACGGGACAGAGAAGGATGTGTACTGAGGCTAGCATCATAAATTACCAATTATAACCTTTAGAGTACTCGCACAATGATATTTATGGATAATTATTTTAACTCAATAGTTAGTTCTTTTGACTTTTCGTTATCACACAAATGACTTATCAAATAAATGACTGGTATAATTCTGTGAGATTACGTTCTTTTTCATAAAATTAAATATAGGGACTTCTTGAATTCTACACTTATTCTTCTATATAAAAGAGAATTTCGTTGATGTCAAATAAAACATCCAATGGATAGTTTATAAGTACATTTGGCTCACAAAGCAAAGGCTGTAGAGAAGTTTTATTTATATTATGATCGTGTGTCATAGGTCTAATCAAAATTCTAGGTCCGTATAATTACTCGTAATGTTATATATTCTTATATGGGAGCCTTGACACGGGTTAACACACTTAAAAATTACTATGTGGGAATCACAACATGGGGCAGTACCCTTAAAAATTACTATGTAGAAGCCCCGACACAGGGCAGCGCCTTTAAAAAATAACTATGTGGGGTCCCGACACGGGGCAATACCCTTAAAAAGTACTATGTGGGAGTCCCGACACAGGGCAGCACCTTTAAAATTACTTTATGGGAGTCCCAAAATGGGGCAACACCCTTAAAAATTACTATGTGGGAGTCCCGACACGGGGCAACACCCTTAAAGATTACTATATGAAAGTTCTGACACTGGGCAACACCTTTAATTATTACAATGTGGAATATATTAACTTATTTCTTATAATTATATTACTTAGTATTTTTATTACTAACTTGGAATTGCCTCCGCAAGTATGAGCATGGAAGGATGAGTAGTGTCAGGAGGACTCTCATATTGGACTATTCTTTGCATGGTAATAGATTTTTGGTTCGGTTCATAGGGCTTAGATTATTCTGAGCTAGTATTTTATGTTAAAATATTAAAAATTAAAATAAAATTAATTTACAAGACATTTAATTTCATATAGTAACATTTGACTCGTGACTTAGAACAAGCGAGTCATTACAGTGGTTAGGGACGACTGCTGGCAGTGACATGGCCAGCATTGGAGATGACGATAACGGTGGGGAAGGAAGAAATGTGGCGATCGAGTAATGTGCAAAGCGGGGGAAGAGAGAAGGGTCAGGAAGAAAAATATAATATAGGGGTAGTTTTATAATTAAAATTTAACACATTCCTGACTCGAGTAAAAATATCATAAATAAATTCTAAAAAAATAAAATAAAATGTGATAAAATACTATAAAATAAAATACAAACAATAAACATAAATAACATGTTTTAAGCCAACCAACCCACCCAAAATACTAACGCATCATAACATGGTCATCTGCCTAAAACCAATTATAAGGTCACATGCATAAAATAATCAAAAAATTGGGTATACTATCGTATATTTTGATAACTACTATGCTTCCAACAACCATCTTCCATGGTGTTCCCATCGTCAATCACAATACAGTACTCATCCGAGTGGCACCACCAAAAATGCCAACAAGTTAAATGCCAATTCCTATTACAATTTTACCGGCAAGCCAGCCACAAGCTCCAAGTGCTAATGTGATGACAATAAACCACTCATCTTCATCGATGAAGTATTAAAAGAGAAAAGTGTAGCACGATAAAAAAAAAGATGGAAGACCAGTTTGTCGTCTAAACAACTTCAAATCAAGGGGAAGTCAAGTCGAAGAATTCAATGTAACATAAAAAGAATACTTCACTTGATGTGCAACTATGGTAGAAAGATCGTGATCCAAAAAAGGAAGTGGCATTATATTGGAGGCAACACAACTTCTTCTTATTCAGATATTGTGTAACGGCCCCCCCGTTTCGAGCCACGAGCCAAGTGCTACTATACAAAATTAAATATCTCGTAAATTAATTTTATTTTAATTTTAAACATTTTAACATAAAATATTAGCTCAAAATAATCTAAGCCCCATGAACCGAACCAAAATCTCACTGCCATGCAAAGAATAGTCCAATAACACTGTCATGCAAAGAATAGTCCAATAACACTGTCTTCCAATTGTCCTGACTATATCCATCCATGCTCATATCTGAAGAGGCAATTTCTCGTTGGTGATGAAAATACTAAGTCACATAATTACAAAAAATAAGTTAATATATTCCACAACATCATTAATTTAACTTTTAGTGATTATGAGCCTATGATGAGCTCTTAATATACTGGGAGGGTGGTCGCCCATCTAGCTATAATCTCATGTATGCGCCCACACACTACATAGCCCTCAGCCTGTAGTTACCGATATTTACCATTGACTCACCCACAAGTGCATAATGAGCCGTCTTGCACCACTGCGCCCTGTGACCCCTTTCGGTATGGGGGCATGTATTTAATATTTCAAAGAATTTTGATGGTACTGCCTCGTGTAAGATTGATTCAATTCGTTGACCCTGGTTGTGCTCGATGCATAGTGGTCGAATGTGGGTTCATGCAGACCAAAACTCCCAAATATGAATATATGACATTTTGTAGGTGTTGCTTCGTGTCGAACAAAGTCAATTCGTTGGCCCTGGATGCACTCAATGCATGGTGGTCGAATGTGAACTCAGACCAACTAAGACTCCCAAATAAGAATATATACAGTTCAAGTAATTATACAGACCTTGAATTTTGATGAGGCACCTGCAACTATAACTCACGATCCTAATATAAATGAAACTTCTCGAAAACCTTCCCTTTATGAGCCAAATGCGTTAACAAACTATCAAGTTAATATTTTATTTACCATTAACAGAATTCTCCTTTATATAGAAAAAATGTGTAGAATTCAAGAAGACACTACATTAAAGTTTATAGAAAAAACCGTAATCATTCATAATTATATCATTTGTGTGTTAACGAAAAGTTAAAAAAATTGACTATTGAATTAATGTGAATGAGTCTCAATCCCAAAAATTTAATAAATAAAACTTATTTAAAACCATTGGACCGGTACTCTAAAGATTTTAATTGATAACTTATGATATTGATTTTTAAAAAATAATTTAATTAACTATTATTTATGGTTCATTCTAAGATTTATAAAACCCTAAACAAAATAACCTAATTATTTTTTTCGGGGTTTTACATATTGTCTCCTAAATCTCAAGTATATTTAGTACCAGCAGTCCTTTTATGATCAAATGCCAATTACCTGGTGAAAGCTTGAGGCATCTTGTCACAATTACTAGTGATGAAGATTTGACAACTATACTCGAAGAGCAAGATGGGCTCAACACAAGTTGCAGACTAGCTGCTCGCCTTCCCTTGTTTGTGCTACCTAAAGACACCAAGCTCGCCACCCGAGACAACATTGAAAAACATGTCGGGGGCTTCAATCAAAATCAATGTAGCAAAAAGAAAAGTAGCAAGTAGTTTAACTACTAGTAAGAGGCACTGCAAAAGAATAAAGTTATCTCGATACAATGGAAGAAGAAGAGCTATGCAAAAAAAAAAAAGTTGAAAAAATGACTAAAAAATACAAATTATATTTCGTCGATTCTTCTTTCAAACTTGCAAAAAATTGGCAAGGGAACTGATGTACATCCAAATTATGTACCGCACCCTTCGACTCAAGTCGTGAGACCAAGCCTGGTGCGCTTAGCCGGTCATGTATGCTCACATATGTGATCAACTCTTCATGTGTAACACCCCAAATCTTGTTCACTCTCAAAATGATTTGGAAATATTATTGGGGACCAAACCATTCTTAGCTTAATTAATTCTATCAACTCAACCCTAGTGGAAGGGATCTACTCTCGGCGTCTTAAGACGAAATAACAAGCACACAATGTATGCTTGGGATGCTCAAAGATGCATTGCATGCTATTAATTGTCACGATACGTTAGATAATTATGATGTGATGATTGAATGGTATAATTGAAGATGAGTCAAATATCATGGTTAAGATGATGTGTTGTTGACCAAAGATTGATTCATGATGATAAATATAATGAAAATGAATGTAAGTGATTCGTATACATTAGTATTTAGTTGCGATTTGTATGTACGGAGTAGGAGCTCGCCACCCAGGCGCGCGACCTTGCCATGTGTTTAGGAATTGTCCCTTGTTTTATTGCTTCTTCTACTATGACTTGATTTATTGTTTGCAGAACAAATTAAATAATATTTTATCGGATCCTATTTAACTTGAGTCATATAGTCGAATATTTTTTCGGATTAATAACCCTCGAGGATGAGATCACTCAAGTCTGATTTCGAAAACATGATCCACCACAAGTTGCCTTCAGGCTTATTATATAAATCCCTTCTCATGCCTATATATAACTCTATCGAATTTTCAGTGAGACGAAAGATGGTGAAATTGACTCACACATGTCATGAGTTGGTGCACATGCTAGTCACTTCGGGTTCTGGATTAGTGAGAAGGTTGCTCCATTCACAAAGGATTTGACAAGTCTATAATTTGAGTTTCTTACACCCAAAGAAACGTTAAGGTTTACGGGTACTGTCTAGTATAATGCACCTCTAGACATGTAGTTCAAAGGGTATTGAAGGCTACCACTTGAGATTATTCGGCCTTCGTGCTCAAGGCCATGCGATATATGTAGGAAATGAGAGGGCTTAGGATATACTGGTAGTCCTAAAGGATCAAAAAAATGAAAAAATGAGGAGAGAGACATTGGTAGACCAACCAACTTAGAATGCTATTGGGTATGCAGCGTGGCGGCTCCCAGTAGATGTCCTTCAGAGAATTCATAAAAAGATATAAAAATATTTTTCTTCACATGAGAGTTATCTCTTATGGCCAGTTTGATATAGTCATATATTGGACCAGTAACACTAGTTACTGACGTATTTTTATTATATATAAGTGATGATCAGGGGTCTGATATGCCAGCCTGGACAGAGGAGAAGTGACATCTTGTGCACACACATATGTCCGACTATAAATTGTTTGTAATTATCATGTTTATATGTTGATGATGGTGAAAATATTATGATAAAAACAATGCAATGACATGATTTGTCTTAGTGAACAGAACCGTTACTAACCACATGATGTGACTTTGATTATGATTAATATCATAATGATATAGATAGTTAGTAAAGTTGTTTTGATTTGAATGTATTCAACAAATGGGTCAAGACCCAGTTTATTTAGGTAAGATGAAGGTAAATCAACTATTTAGTTGAGACTCGCATATAAATGAATTATAAGGTTGAATGAAAGTATCATGTGAATATTTTGTTAAATATTTATATTGCCTATATTTTGACAATGTGGCTCTTATTGTACTTTCAGAGGACTGTCCGTTTTGTTTTTGGATTTTATTGATTTTTATCGTAATTGATCTGTTTTGGTGTGGCTTGGTATTCATGTAATATCATGTTATGATTTTTTTTTTGCATTCCATACATGTATAACAAATATTATTTTCCATCTTAAAACGCCTAGATCCATTCGGATAAGATTCGGGTTGACCGACTTAATTAGGTGACCGTAACATTTTGATTCGACCCCGAGTTAGAAAGATTAGGGGTGTTACATTATTTATAAAATTAAAATTTATCTGATATGGGCTAGTGTAGTCAGCTCTTTGAATATTGGTTTATAGATTGTCTTGGAAAAAACAAAGTGCTTCAGATTTTATTCTCTGAATAAGTGGGATAGAGTTGGTTGATTGAATCTTGAAATTGACGCGAATTTTTTTTAAAATATCTTATATTATAAATAGCTTATATATACGTATATCGTGAAATCAAAAAACAACAGCTTTGGTGGCAATTGGGACGGGGATGTGGTGATCGGGCTCCAATGTGGGTAATCTTGGGCTGCAGCTCTGAACGGAATTGATGGGACTGGGGTAATTTTGACTCTAATTTGGTTGCTCGGAAAATGAAAGGGTGGAATTTTGGTTGTTTGGGTAAATATTGGTTATCAGAGTGTAGCAGCCAATAAAATTTAGATTCTCTGAATTATTAATATGCTAGATTCTCTGAATCATTAGTTTGTTAAAGTTTTAGTTGAATGTAAGTCAAAAGAATCAGTAAATAAGATATAAGCTCTCTATATACAGACCTTTTAGATGTATATCAGAAAGTAACCTCGTTAAGAGATACGTACCTACGTCATTGACGTGAAGAAAATGGGGCTTCTTCTCTTCTCTTGTCTCTTCCTTCTCCTCCATGCCAATGCTCTTCCTCAAGGCCAAGATGTAAGTAATTCACTATCTTTTTTTTAAGTGATAGTATATATAGTATCGCATTTCCAAAAGGTTCTTTCCGTTAAATATTTATTTAGTCCACTTTTACTTTTCATTGACGAAAAATTCTCCTTGCACTAAAGTTTTTTGGGCCCTTATTACTTTTTAGTTATATTTAGCATTTTTTGTTTTATTTTAAATTATAATATATCAGAAACCATTTCATATTTAATTTAACAAATACTATGTTTAGGTTCTTTATTTTTTAAAAAATATAATTGGAAATGCAATTCTTTTATTCATTATTATTAATTAACTTAGAATTGTTAACTCCAAAGTCTCAAATAAGTGTATTTAAAGATTGATAAAGTTCACTTAAGTACATATAATTTATCTTTGTCAAATTGTTATTTTTAAATTTATCAATATCGGATTTTAATTTGACATAAACTTAAATTACTGTCTAGCTATTTGATCAATATCAAGTTACGTTGATTTTTTCTAATTTAATAGTTTTTAAGTATTAATTTAACCTATAAATGGATATTTTATGTTAATTAAATAAATATTTACTATTTTATTTAATAGTAATAATAATTACATTAGTAATCATTAATTTTCACAATTTAACTTTTATGCTTTCTGTGCATATCAGTAACATTTTTTTTAGATTAACTAATGCTATTAACATTGATGTTATTCAAATTGTTAGGTTTATATTGTACACTTGACAAAGCATAAAGCCAAGACAGCTCAGGAGATTGAAGAAGGGCACTATTCCTATCTCCAATCTATCAAGAACAGGCAGGGCTGATTAATATCCTCTGACGCCTAGGCAAACTCTGTTGTTTATTAAGGTGAATTTTCCTATATATTATTAACTTTCCTATCATCTATAGTGCAAGTGAGGCGGAAGCGTCTCTCCTCTATAGTTACAAGAACACCCTTAATGGTTTTGCCGCAATTCTCACAGATGAAGAAGCCACCAAACTTTCAGGTAAATTATATATTACTGATCAGTAATTTGCATTCATTACAATATATATTGTAGCACTTGAAATTCACTTACTGGCATTCTGGAGCAGCAACGGTGGGAGTCATCTCGGTCAGTCTCTCCTGCCCTGGGCAATATTCCCTTCATACCAGCAGGACATGGGATTTCATAGAGCTTATAGAAAGGGCCCCGTTGGAGAGCCAGTTGATTTTAAATAATAGGGCAAAATTTGGAAAAGATGTCATCGTTGGGCTACTCGATAGTGGTATGAAGATGTATGGTTATATATTTCTATGTTAAAAGAAGTTGTAAGCTTTATGTTTAGATGCCAATTATACGTAGAAATTGTAATTCCTTGGCTGCATAATTTATCGTCAGGTATATGGCCCGAGTCAAAGAGTTTCAGTGATGAAGGGTTTGGTCCCATACCCGAGTCATGGAAAGGAGTCTGCCAAGAAGGGTTGGCCTTCAATAAATCAAATTGCAACAAGTGAGTCGATCTTCCTAGATTTTCTTTTTCTTTCCCCCAAAAAATCTCAAATATATCATAGCATTTTATGAGTCCATACATCAAACTTGTATATATGTATGTGTATCTTCAATATAAATCAGTAATGGTGGATGACAAGTTCATAATATATAGGACCCTCCTTGCACAAAATACAAATTAGAAGTTAGAAAATGGGAGGATGATGATGGATATCTATGGCACCTTAATTGTACAAGAGTTTTAATGAGAATAACGATGATCAATGGATCTAATATATACTTCAAGAGAGTTTTTATAATAAATGAAGTGGTTGTGTTTGTTTTTGTAAAACTAATTAAGTTTTGTCATTCTCCGTTGATTTTATAATCTTGATCAGTGGGGGTGTTTAGTGGTTAGGATGAACTTAATTATTGTGAGATCTGTAAGCTTACTCTTCTAATTTACTCTTTTATTTGCTTTGGTTACAGAAAACTAATTGGTGCACGCTACTACCTCAAGGCATACGAATCCTACTATGGCAAGGTCAACACCTCAATCGACTACCCTTCCCCAAGGGACCACGACGGCCATGGCAGCCACACCTCCTCCACCGTCGCCGGCCAGCGGGTGCGCGGCGCCTCCGCTCTCGGCGGCTTCGCCGGCAACACAATCCAAGGAGGAGCCCCGCTGGCCCGCATTGCCATGTACAAAGTTTGCTGGCCCATACCGGGGGCTTCCCTTGCCAATGGCAACACCTGTTTTGGAGCCGACATGCTAGCGGGCATGGACGATGCCGTCAGCGACGGCGTCGATGTGCTCAGCCTGTCGCTTGGTTACAATAATGTCCCGCCAAACTACTACAAGTCGGATCCTATCTCTGTAGGTGGCCTGTATGCAACGTTGAAAGATGTGGTGGTGGTTGCCAGCGCCGGCAACTCCGGCCCCAAGGTGTCATCAGTGTCGAACGTCGCACCATGGATATTGACCGTCGGCGCTAATACCGTCGACCGAACATTCCCTGCAACGGTGATTCTCGGTGACGGTACAATGCTTAAGGTGAATTCTCCTTCATTGTAAATTTGCAGCTTGTTAGTTACAATTAATTACATGAATCAATTGTATAATTGTTTTTAAAAATACTAGCATGTACATTGTACGGACTAAATTATTTTGACTCAATTTAAATAATGTAAGAATTAAATTTTTTATGAAATTGATAATAACTCAAGGCAAAAATATTAATATTTTATTAATTAGTAATTTATTTATTTTTGATGTGTTAAAGATATAAGTTTGACTTCTAAAGATTAAATGAATATAGTATTATCTTCTTTATAAAATTAAATTTAAGTCATCAATCCAGAAAATATAGTAGTATCTTAATGTGTTTTAAAATAAGAGATATAATTTATAATTATAGTTACATTATGAATATTATGATGTAATACGGTCATTATAAGAGACAATTCATAGTTAAAATTAAATTAAGAATCTTATAGAAATAATTTCAGCTATTATAGTAATCTAGCGGTTTGATATCTTTTTTAAAAAAAAATCTTTAAATTTAAGAAAAATTCTTTAAAAATTATAGATCAATTAATAGATAGATAGAAAGATAAATAGATTATTATCATGACGGTTAAAGCCTACATATATTATCAGTCTTATATTTGATCAATTAATGTTCAAACTAAACGGCAATGACTACTCTAAAAGGAAATTTATTAGTCAATGTAAAATTTCATTGCTAGTTATGCATGGTTGTCTACTTCCAATGTTTAATATAGTCCTAATTAAAAGTTTGCAACCACATTAAGGTAGTCCTAAAATATTATTCATCATTAATTTAATAATTTCAATTTTACTTGAAAAATATGTGACAGGGACAAAGTTGGGCTCCGCATAAGTTGGAGGGCAGGCCTTATCCCCTTGTCTATGCAGGGGATGTTGAAGTAGATGGCATACCTCGGAACCTATCAGGGTAAATTAATTAAGCTCTAAACAAATCATAAACGTCCATACTCAAAGTTTAATTTTATTTCACATCTTGTAGCCATCATCACCGAGCTAATTCCAAAATTGTCATGGTCTAATTTTGCTTCTGATCAATGTTTAAATTTTATGGCTTTTATTATGTAGGCAATGCCTTGAAGGAACTCTAGACACGAAGAAGATGAAGGAGAAGGTGGTGTTGTGCATGAGAGGCGTTGGCTTAAGAATGGAGAAGGGCTTGGCAGTGAAGAGAGCTGACGGTGCTGCTATGATCCTCGGAAACCCTAAACTTTTTGGCGAGAACGTTGTTCCGGATCCCCACTTCCTCCCTGCCACAAACATTGGATACACGGATACAGTGATTGTCCATAACTATATCAATTCTTCATCCAATCCTACTGCGATCGTTACTCCGGGCAGGACCCAGTTAGGCGTCAGGCCTTCGCCTACTATGGCTGCTTTCTCCTCCATCGGACCCAATCCCGTTGAGCCCAACATCATCAAGGTATATAAGCACATAGTTGTTTAAAGACTTACCACTTTATTTCTGCATTGATCACTTACATGGCGTTGTTTATAAGGGGGAGGAAGGCTTCGGGAGGTGGGGAGAGAAGGGGGAGGGGCAGCCATTGGTGACGGAGCTGGGAGGGGTTGTCAGTGAAGAGAGAATGGGGAAGAAGATTTTTCATTTTATTTTATTATAATAGCACCTTTAAGAACGTCGAAAATAAGTGTCGTTTAAGGCATTTTAAGTGACACTACTTAGTGTCACTTTAAATACTTTAATAAATGACATCGGTATTTTTACTGCGCTTATATTATTTTAAGTGACACCTATTTTGATTGTCACTTAAAAACTATTAAGTGACACCCCCATCTCGCATCACTTTAAGGATGCCTACTTTATTCGTGGCTTAAAGTACATCACTTATATTCTAAGTCTGTGGGTCACTTATATTCTAAATCCTTGTAGTGAAAAGTTTAGTACATGCTCGTGTTTCTCATTAATCTTATATTTTAAAATTTGTTGCACAACTTCTTATACGCAGCTCGTCAAAATTGTTATATTACTAACTTATGATAATTGCATTAATATGATAGATTAATTAACTTCACTTGCAGCCAGATATTACAGCTCCTGGTGTTAACATCCTCGCAGCATGGAGTGAAGCATCTTCTCCGACTAAGTTGTTATTCGATCACCGAAGTGTTAAGTACAACTTCGAGTCTGGTACCTCCATGTCTTGTCCTCATGTCGCCGGAGCTGCTATATTGGTCCGGGCCATCCACCCTACTTGGAGTGCTGCTGCAGTTCGATCAGCTCTTATGACCACTGGTATGTAGTACTCTTAAATCCTTTAATTAAATAAATCTAATATGGTTTCTTCTTTACAGTTTAAGCTTTTTTCACGCATGAATCATCGAAAAAAAAAGCTAAATTATGAATGAGAGATCATGGTATCCCGGTCTTTGTCAATTTTACCTTCATGCGATTTTGTTTCCACATTTATAGCAGTATATATTGACCCACATAAAATGTAAAAGAAACAAATTATTAAGATAAGCTCGAAGATAAATTAACATTGGATAATGTGTTCATTAATTGCTTCTTTTGGTACAGCTACGACAATGAACAATATTAACCAGCCGATCACCACATACAATGGAAGCGTAGCCACTCCCTTCCATTTGGGCTCTGGCCATGTCGAGCCTATCCATGCCTCCGACCCCGGACTCATCTACGACGCTACCTACGATGACTACCTCAACTTCCTTTGTGGCCGGGGTTTCAAAAATATTGATGCTAATTTCAAGTGCCCTAACACCACCATCTTGCCTTGGAATCTCAACTACCCGTCGGTGGCTGTCGATCGCTTGAACGGCACCGTCACCGTAGAGAGGACTGTCACCAATGTAGGGTTCCCCGTGAGCATTTACAGGGCTTATGTTGAGTCTCCGGCTGGCTTCTCTGTCAAAGTTACTCCCGAGATTTTGGAATTAAATGAGCTTGGGGAGAAGAAGAAGTTCGAGCTCACAATTAAATCAGAAGGTGTCAAAATGAAGAAAGGCGAGTATAAGTTTGGATGGTTTGCTTGGTCTAATGGTTTTCATTTTGTGAAATGCCCCATAGCAGTCTCCACAGCTAATTAACTTTTTTTGTTTTATTTAGTATTTAGTTATTATGAGTTACTTGTATTACTCTTTAGGTCAGTTTAGATGTTAGTCCAAAATTTTTTAGTTATATTCATATGTAGCTAGCAATAAATAAAGTGATTTATTTTCATAACTTATGACATGTATAAAGGTCTTATATATTCTATAGTTTTTTTTGTATATCATACGTTATCATCATTCCTCATCCTTTTGTGAATAAAGATTGCTTACTTTATTACTACCAACAAATGATCTTTTGATTTCAGGTCATGTTCTTGAGTACGTGTTATTGAAATAATGCACCAGTATGGTTATTTGCATGAAATTACTGGCAAAAAGGCCTGTGTCTAATATTTTCACACTCCTCAACTCAAAAGCTTTCTAGTTATCTGCATTTCATATGTTTTTGACGACGGAAAACCAATAGTCCTTGTAATCTAGCTGATACAAGTTGCAGACAATCCCAGACTAACTAGCTAGATCCATATATTATACAGAGAAAAACATAATTGAGCTCCCTCTTTTGGGCACTAGCTTGTTAATGACTGCTAACCAAAAGCTTTACATGAACAATGATTTACATGATCATCCTAAAGTCATTATCTAATCGATGTGCAAAAGAGCGTAGTATGTGAGATATTATATATAGCTTAATCCAAAATAGTAGTGTTTCTCATTTTCATGGTCTTAGTTCTCTCGTCATTACTTGTATTAGATTAGATTGGATTATATTTAGGTCTTTTTCGTTGAGATATGAAAAAGTGCACCGAATTGAGATAAGAATATATGTTGCTTTCTCTAAAAAAGCAATGCTTGCTTCCATGACCAAAATTGCCAAAACGAAGTCAAGGCACAAAAATGATGTCCCCAATGATCAATCACTTCAATATCACAAGGCCCCTTGAAGAAAAATAATTCTCAAGATTGATCCGATTGAGTTTAATTGGCCCAAAAAATATTCTCATGGGAGCTGCATGATCCAAGTGACTAATTCAATCAATCAGACTCTAGGTAGAAAAAAATGGTGGAAGTTTTAATGGCACACATAACATTACTTTTGCTTTTATCGATTATTAAGACATATTAATTTGCCGAAGTATATAT
>JAVDBV010048122.1:0-10620 GCA_032619315.1 Piper longum | reverse complement strand
AACCCATGATTCGAGTCACGGTTTTATAGTCGTTAGCCGATCGGTTCAGCCGTCGGTTCGAGTTGAGTATATTTCAGAATAAGTGTACTGAGCCGATGCCGGTCACGTGTATGAGGTATGAGGGGTCATGTGTACCCGAGTATGTGAACCAGAGCGCCACCGATCACCGCCCTGGCCAGCCAGATTTAGCCACCCAACGCCGCCGCTCTGTTTTTAGCATTTTCCGGCGAGCCGCCGCCTCCGTCGGCCACGACGATGCCCCAGATGCGTCGGGCTCATCGAGACGGTTCCGATGGTACCCCATACAGCTCCTATCTGGCCAGTAGACGCCATCAGTGACTCTTGCAAAAAAACTGCCGAAAGTCGCTGGAAAACCACTAAGTTGCCGGAAAACCGCCAAAATTAGCCAGAAAACCGGATTGATAGAATTCACCGGATCTTCCACGGAGTTCACTAGGTCGAACCCGATCGAACTTCAGACGCTGTCGAGCGCCGAATTCGAGGTTCGAGACGCACGCACGACGGAACCATAGCTATCGTCGATTGCCAACGACGCGAGGTAAAATTACCTCTTATCTTAATTTGATTAATTATAATTGATGATTGTTAGCACAGTATGTTAGGGTTGATTAATTGTCATGATAAAGGTCCGACTATTAATTGTCATGACTAGTTTAATTAATTTCTCCTGAAATCTAATTAAACCTCATGATCTAAGAAATAGGCGATCAATCTATTCTTAGTATTAAAAACATGATAACTCAAACATTTCGATTGAATAAAAGAGTAAGAGCTTGAAATGAATTCAATTAAACCATGTTAAGTTCCATTCTACTCTAGAACGAAATAAAAGATTACTTCATAATAAAAATAGAAATAATATAAAGAAAAAACTAATTTTTATTATAAAAGAAAAATAGTTACAAACTAGAACTACTTCTAAGAAGCCATGAGTTGAGATGATATAAGATAAGATCTCACAACAACTGGCCACCCCTTTATATAGAAGAGGAGATACAAGAATTCGAAGAGGGTGTTCACAAATCAACGTAGTTTAATCAATTATGATGTCCCTTCAAGTTTTCAATTCATCGACTCCGTTGAACACCATAAATTATAGCCATTGGGTGGGGCCAATTGTCATAACCATAAGCTTCTTTGTTTTCAATGGTTTTCTGCATTAAAATACCAAATTTAAGTATATCAAATAAAATATTAATTAACTAAGAAAATAAAGTAAAATATCACTTTATTAATAATATTTATACTCAGGAAGTACAAAATCACATTAAAAATATAGGTAAATATTATATATTTTGAACACTTAACATATATCTTCCCAAATTTGTTTTGGTATTGGTAATGGTTGTAGTAAACCAGCAGGTGTTAATGTAGAAGACTTGAATCTTTGACACACTTCGCAATTTTTCACATGAACCACCACATCTTGAACCATTCGAGACCAGGAAAAAATAGCTCTCAACCTCTTTAGGGTCTTTTGAATGCCTTCATGTGTCCCATCATGGAACTCCTTAAGAATTATGGGAATCAACTGCATTTGAGAGTCTAGATAAATTCGGTCTTTGTAGAAAAGAATATTTTCCCTAATGAACCAGTGTGATGATAATTCTATTGCTGCGTACCTCCTCAATAATGACTAAACAACTCCACTAGAAACATATGCTTCCCTGATTTCGTCCAACCATCTTGGAACAGGTACTGTAATTGCAGCCAAAGACAACTTCGCATTGCTTACAGGATTCTGCTGAAGTAAACCATGTTCTAATTCCTTCCCTTTCATTGTATTAAGCTTATCATTTTGAGTTGGCTCAATTTGTCTTGAAAGAGCATCAACCACCTTATTTTCCTTGTCTGGTTTGTATTCTATGGTGAAATCATAACCTAATAGCTTGGTTAACCGTTTCTGTTGAGCCACAATATGGATTTGTTGTTCCCATAAAAATTTCAAACTTGAATGATCAGTTTTAACCACAAACGATCTTCCCAGCAAGTAATGTCTCCACTTCTGCACTGCCAACACTAAAGCCATCATTTCTTTCTCATAAGTTGACATTTGAATATGTCTACCATGCAATATCTTGCTGTAAAAAGCAATAGGTTTGTTCTCTTGCATGAGGACTGCTCCAATGCCCACCCCACTAGCATCACACTCCACCACAAATGGTAATGAAAAATTTGGCAATGCCAACACTGGAGCATGGGTAAGGGAATTTTTTAATCTATCAAATGAATCTGCAGCCACTTGATTCTACTTGAAAGCATTTTTTTTTTAGTAAGTCTGATATGATTGTGCCAAATTGGTTGATAAATTTCCTGTAGTAACCAGCCAACCCTAAAAATCCCCTTACATGCTTAACAGTTAGTGGAGTTGGCCAATTTTCAATTGCACCAATTTTTTCCTTATCTACACTCACTCCCTCTTCTGAAATCATATGCCCTAGATATTGTATCTTCCTCATACCAAATTGACATTTGTCCTTCCTAGCATACAATTCATGAGCTAACAACTTGTCTAAGGCTTGTCTAATGTGTTCTAAATGATCCTCCCAAGATTTACTATAGATGAGTATATCATCAAAAAAACTAAAATGAATCTCTTGAGAAAATCAGCAAATTCTTCATCAGTGCTTGAAATGTAGAAGGGGCATTGGATAAACCGAATGGCATAACCTTAAACTCATAGTGACCTTGGTGTGTTCGAAATGCAGTCTTGTGCACATCTTCCTCCTGCATTCTGATTTGATGATATCCTGCTCTTAGGTCTAGCTTTGAAAAATAAGAACCTTGCAACTCATCAAGCAATTCGTCAATGTTGGGAATTGGAAACTTATCTTTTATGGTAACCTTGTTTAAGGCTCTATAATCAATACACATTCGCTAGCTTCCATCCTTTTTTTTGACTAACAGCACAGGTGACGAATAAGGACTTGATGTAGCCTGGATAACTCCCATTGCTAATAGATCCCTAACCTATTTTTCCAATTCATTTTTCTGAAAATAAGGATACCTATAGGGTTTCACAACTACTGGTAATGTTCCTTCCTTCAATGTAATTCGATGATCTTGGACTCTTTTTGGAGGTAGCTTAGTAGGTATCTGAAACACCGAATCATATTTGTCCAAGATCCTGCTTAACTAATTTAATTGTGATTGTTGTAAAACTCTCACTTGCTATACTGTTTTTGAGACTTCACTCAACTGCAAACTCAGGAGCAATCCCTACTTTCTTTTCTTTAGGTGCTGGGTAATTCGCCTCTTATCACATAGCTGACTTCGAGGAATATCCAATCCTTGTAATTCAACAGTTTCTTGGTCATCATTGAAGGACATTGTTAATGATTGAAAATTCCAAACAATGGATCCTAATGTTTTCAACCATTGTATTCCCAACACTACATCAAATTCTTCCAATTGCTTCACGAAAAAATCAGAGATTATCCTGTATTTTGGAAGATTCAATGTAATTTCCACACATTTCCCCACACAACTCATGTGTTTTCCATTTGCTACTTGCACCTTCAAACTGCCCTCACTCTGAACTGGAATATTTAATTTTTTTACCACGTTTTCATTCAGGAAATTATGGGAGCTTCCTGAATCAATGAGGACAGTAACATGCTGTCTTCTTATTCTTCCCAGCATCCTCATTGTGTTCAAGGTTGACATTCCAGTTAAAGCATTCAGAGATATGGCAGGTACCACCGAGTTAGTTGCCAATTCAGAATTCTCTTCCCCACTAGCCTCTTCATCTGAAAGTTCTTCATCAGGTACTACTTCAATCCAAAACATCTTTTTACACTTGTGTCCAACAGTATACTTCTCATCAAACTTGAAACAAAGTCCTAATTCCTTCCTTTCTTGCAATTGTTTTACAATTAACTTCCTTTATCCTGAGTTGTCAGTGTAATTTTTTTACCAAATAATTTTTCTCCATTGTTACTTGTAACAACTTCACTTTTTCTGCTCCCCGTAGAACTGTTATCAAAATTCCATCTCGTCACTCATCCCAAGCATCTGTTATCTCTAACAAACTTGTGCTCAAAATGTTTGGCTAATCCTTGAGCATCTAGCAGTGATGTAGGCTTCTGAGATTTTACTTCCATGCGTAACTGATCCTTCAATCCACAAGTATAACTGCTAATTTTTTGTTTTTCAGTCATACTTCCAGCTCTCGTAGCTAATCTATTAAATGTAAGAGCATATTCCCTCACTGATGTGTCTTGCTTCAGCCTTGTTAAATCCCCATAGAAATCCTCATATTCGGTAGGTCGAAACTGTAAGTTCATTTCTTCTTTTAGCTGATCCCAATCGAATTCCTCTTGTTGCTCTTGGAACATGTCAAACCAGATCTGTGTATCATCTTCCATATGAAAGCTAGCCACGTCCACCTTAAGATGTTCCTTAATTTTATGCAATTTGAAGTACTTATCACATCTGCTAAACTAAGGTATAGGATCCTTAGTACCATCATACTTAGGGAAAGACATCTTAGATCCTTTCAGGCACTCATCTTGCACATTCGAACTGTTGCAATCATTCATTGTTCTATTCATGTTCCACATCTTCTCACTAGTTTGTTGAGGTGATAATCTTACCTGCATTTTATCCTTATCTGTAAAAACTTTGTCAAAAAACTTCCTAGGAGTGTTCACATCCACACGATCTTTTGTTCCATTAATAGTTTTATCATCAATTTCATTTCTAGAACTAAGTAACAAATCGAATTTTGCAGACATTTCAGAAAAAAACAGCTAAAAGTTGAGATTGGACTTTCCTTATTTCTGCCATCTCAGTTGATCTTGGTGATGAATCTCCTCCTCCCTCTTCTGGCTCTGATACCAATTTGGTATGATCCAATTCAATTGGACTAAGGATCACATCTTTTACCTTGCCTTGCTTGTGATGCTATTTGGATGGAGCCATAGATCGATTGAAACAGAGCAAATACAGGGGAAATCAGTGAATGATGGTGTGTTGGAGATCGATGGAAAAGGGAAGAAGAACAGGCAGTTGCCTCCTCTCCAAGAAATAATTTAATTGATAGGATTCAAAAAAGATATCTCAATCGGTCCCCTTCCCTCCATTTATACAAATTGAAACAATGTTCATTTACTACTATACCCTTCCCTCATCAACTAACATAACTACTATACATTTCAGTTTATTCAATATATTGTTCTTACCATTCTTCACCCCCAGCAACTCCAGCAATCGGTATGTAGGAATATGGTACAACAAAATTCCTGGTCCTACCGTTATCTGGGTAGCAAACAGAGAACCCAGTTCTAGATTCCCCTGGCTCCCTTGCCATTGCCCAAGATGGCAACCTTGTCATCATGGATGGTAAAAACAACACCATATGGAGGACAAGACTAACCGAAGCTATAACCAGTAATGAAGAAGTCAGTGTAGTTCTCTTGCAATCAGGAAATCTGGTCCTTAGGCACAGGAATGAGACACTATTGTGGGAGAGTTTCAATTATCCTACTGATACGTTCCTCCCCGGCATGAAGCTCAGATTGAACTTGACCACTCGTGATACATGGCATCTTAGATCATGGAAAGATACCAATGATCCTTCCCCTGGGGCTTTCTCTGCTAGCATGGAGATCCAAGGCCCTCTTGCACAGCTAGTCATATGGAATGCTGCAGACCGGCTTTGGAGAAGTGGCATTATATGGAATGGGGATATGCTCAATAGGTTACTCACAACGCAAAGTTCATGTCCTATCTCACTGTTTTGGCCTAGGACCAAGAGGTTTATGTGACTCTATCTATATCAGATGATTCGATCAAGACTAGATTTGTGTTAACTCCCACCGGTCGAGTGCAACAGCTTTCATGGCAGGAGGGGAGCAAGAAGTGGGAACAGGTATGGTGGTCGCATAGCGAAAGATGCAACGACTACAATTTTTGTGGACCATTTGGGATCTGCAATGTGAACGGGCTAGGCACAAGTTGTGATTGCTTGAAAGGGTATGTGCCCAAGAACCAAGAAGAATGGGATAAGGACAATTACTCATCTGGGTGTGTGAGAAGAAGGGAGCTGGATTGTGCAAAAGGTGGAGATGGGTTTTACCAGATTGATCAAAGCATACACCCTGACTTGCCGGTGATTGTGGGTAAATCTAGTTCAAGGGGGGTGTGTGTCACGCGGGCGGACCTATCCCGGTCGAATCCCGACGTGCGGTGCCCAATTCACTCCAGAACTTGGGCCAGCCTTTCCATTGGATTGGCACTTTAGGCCGCTCCTTGACTTCGATCACGATCAGCACACAAGCCTGACGATAGCGCAGCGGAATAACAGGCATTTAACACAGTGCTTCACGCATCTAGTCCATCTGTCGTGCAACTAACCGCTCACGATGTCCACAATGCACGACCCGAGTGCGAGGCTACCGCAGCCAAGCACTGTTGCTCCAAGTCCCGCAGAACTTGCCTCACAAGGCATGAGCATGGCACAGTAGTGCACCACCAACTACCGACCCGGTAATGTCCCCTTCTATTACCGTCACGAATCTCGTGTGCCTCTGCAACACGAAGAACCAACAAGCGTCACTTAGTTTCCCAGCATCTGTCTCGATCCGACATGGGCAAACTCCGCTTATCTCGATTGGCTAGCAAGCGTCCGTAAACTTGCTAGAGCGTGGTGTGGTTTTCACCCAACCAACATTCCGGTAAGAAACACGCCTATGCTTAACTCCGCTTATCTCGATTGGCTAGCAAGCGTCCGTAAACTTGCTAGAGCATGGTATGGTTTTCACCCAACCAACATTCAGGTAGGAAACACGCCTATGCTTAGCTAACGCCTCAAGCATAGCGGTCCACCTTCCTGGTTTAGCGGGTGCAACCTCCAGCCACTGCAGTCTTGGCCAGTGTTGCCCACTAACACCGCTCGTACTTGACACCAAGCAAGCACGAGGAACTACGCTGGTCCTCCAACCATTGAAGTCCGCCAAGACCCCCACTCATGGTCCCCATCATGTTTGGAACCCATTGAGTGAGTAGGAGGGGGGTAACAACCAGCAGCACCTATTGAGAGCCTATCCCCCTCCCTATATAGCAGAGGAAATTTTTCCTAGTGCTTAGGAGTGGCAGCCAAACTTGCTCTACCGGCACCGATCGCCATAACTCGCTATATAGGGGTTTGTTCACCAAGATCTACTACCCTTAGCATCTCTTGGCATCCACGAACACGTGTGCTTCTTCTCCGTCACGGAATTATTCCGTTTACTCATCGGATCACAGACAGGTACCCTTCCGGAAACCCGCAGGTAAGGTTCTCGGGCAAGTCGGGTACTTGCTGCGAGCGATTTCCCTAACTCTTCACCGAAAGTTGCCGAAGCCTTCAACTATCGTATTCGCAGTCCAAAACAAGTCTACTCACTAGACGTTTACCAACACTTCTCCAAGTTCAGTAAGTTCGGCATGCTCTCCCATCATGCCCGAACCAAAGAGACCTTACTATACCATCATGGTATGTTGGTGACACCCCACTGGTCGTCCTACCCTTCCAAGTATGTTCCAATACTCGTGCAAGGTTAGTCATGCTCTCCAAGCAATGACCACAACCCGCCGCTCAAAGCCAAGTTGCTCTTTCGCTCCTACGTGCCTCGTGCACGCCTGTGGCAGCTCATCCACGGTCTCCATGGCACCTCATCCACGGAGTGAGTGTTTCCACTCGGTGCATATTCATGGCAACTCATCCATGAACTGTGCTGTCATTGCTAGGCCATATGTGGCTGCGTGACATTCTCCCACACTTCATGATATCGATATCCTCATCGATGCCAAACACACACACCAATGGTTGTGTGACATTCTCCCACACTTCATAATGTCGAGTCGACGTCCTCGGCGACACCCAACTTCATCAAGATAGTGACCTTGGCAGAATACTCAAACATTTGATCCATCATTCTATTAAGCTTCAGTGTGGTTCTTAGCCGCGTGGTTTCTCACCCACCGGCGTGTTCTCTCCATGAGAACACCGCTCTTCACAATTACTTGTGTTACCTTCCCACTTGCCCCAACTGATATCCACAGCATTGGTCGAACCATCATAATGTGAAACGACTTTGCCTCATTCAATCACAACACGACCAATCTGCAACCAAGCACTCTTCACTATCATTGGTCTTGTTACTTTCCCAGTTGCCCCGACTGATGCACTGATCGAAACATCTCAATGTTAAGCGACTTTGCCTCCTTCAATCACAACACGGTCGATTTGTAACCAAGATGTATACCAGCATAACACACTATCCCATAATAGCTATGTGGTACACCGCCATGTGATATTTCGCCCACTGGCGTGAGGGTTCTCTCCATGAGAACAATGCACTTCCAACATCATTGAACTTGTTACTTTCCCAGTTGCCCCGACTGATATCCACGGCCCTGGCTAGAACATCACAATGTTCTCCAACCTTGCCTCCTTCAATCACAACACGGCCTGTCTGTAACCAAGTCAAATTCAACCATAACATGTAGTTGTGTGGTATCTCATCCACCGGCGTGTTCTCTTCCTGAGAACACCACACTTCTTGATCACTTCAGTCTTGTCACCATCCCAGTTGCCCCGACTGATATCCACGACATTGGTCGAAACATCTCAGTGTTAAATGACTCTGCCTCCTTCAGTCACAACACGGCTAATCAGTAACAAAGGCGCCTACAAGCATAACACACCATCCCATAATAGCTTCGTGCCATCCAAAACAGGGTTGTGTATAGCGTCCCATAACAACTCCGAGATTCCGACACTAGTTACACTTGCAGACAACCAAAGCATACTCAACTCTGCTCTGAACTTGATTCGTTCGCGAAGGATCACCACCTTCTTGCATCCAACTTGACGTGTCTCATGGGCACAATTCCCTTCATGGGTTTTCTCAATAAGCAACTGTCAACCCTCTGGCTCAAACAGTGCACCAACACTCAAAGCATCACCATACTTCAAGGTAAGCTCAACCCTTTTGTTTGAAATAGGTCCATCAGCCAACAACGACGTGAGGAGATCATGTGCGAGACTCTTCTCCACAAACATGCCAATCCTCTTGATTGCCGATCTAACCCTGGCCTCTGTCAAGGTACAGATCAATCTCCAAGCCACAACACAGTAGCTGTCCAACTGACTTCTCATGGAACTCATTCTCATTGATACCCACAATGTCTCCAACTTGGACACACTTTAGCAACTACACCTCTGTGTAGTGGCGCCCAACTATCATGCCCCAACAATTTCAACGTGTACATGAAGCACTTGTGGAACCAAACTCGCAAGCCAACCTAGTGATCCCAACTAGGTTGCAACATCCACAAGTTAACCAAGCAATCCCATCAAGGGACCTGTGGATTATGGGCTATGTTATCAACTGTCGCACACCAAGCAACTTCAACATGTGCAAGCGGCAGCTGTATCGCTGAACTCCCAAGTTCACCTGGCAATCCCCACCAGGCAGCCAACCCATCAAGTTATCTACGATCTCAGCTTGGGCACTTGAACCATCAAGTGAATGAAATGGCTCCCAACATGGCTCAAACATGGCTCTGATACCATCTATCAAGTAGGGATCAGAGCGTCAACCAACATCCTTGGAACCCGGCACACCACAACCAGGAACCACCCAGCCATCACCCGGCTAGCTCTGATACCATTTGTCAAGTATGGATCACAGCATCATCAAACATCCCTGGAGCCATCGCTAGGCTCTGATACCATTTGTCACACGGGCGGACCTATCCCGATCGAATCCCGACGTGCGGTGCCCAATTCACTCCAGAACTTGGGCCAGCCTTCCCATTGGATTGGCACTTTAGGCCGCTCCTTGACTTCGATTACAATCAGCACACAAGCCTGACGATAGCATAGCGGAATAACAGGCATTCAACACAGTGCTTCACGCATCTAGTCCATCTGCAGTGCATCTAACCGCTCACGGTGTCCACAATGCACGGCCCGAGTGCGAGGCTACTGCAGCCAAGCACTGTTGCTCCAAGTCCCGCAGAACTTGCCTCACAAGGCATGAGCATGGCACGGTAGTGCACCACCAACTACCGGCCCAGTAATGTCCCCTTCTATTACCGTCACGAATCTCGTGTGCCTCTGCAACACGAAGAACCAACAAGCGTCACTTAGTTTCCCAGCATCCGTCTCGATCCGACATGGGCAAACTCCGCTTATCTCGAATGGCTAGCAAGCGTCCGTAAACTTGCTAGAGCGTGGTGTGGTTTTCACCCAACCAACGTTCCGGTAGGAAACACGCCTATGCTTAGCTAACGCCTCAAGCATAGCGGTCCACCTTCCTGGTTTAGTGGGTGCAACCTCCAGCCACTACAATCTTGGCCGGTGTTGTCCGCCAACACCACTCGTACTTGACACCAAGCAAGCACGAGGAACTACGCTGGTCCTCCAACCAACGAAGTCCGCCAAGACCCCCACTCATGGTGTAACACCCCGTTTCGGTTCACCCTCGAACCGACCCGGAAGTGTCATCGGCGACCGAACCTTTTGCTAACCTATTAGATTCGGTTAAGCCGACCAGGATCTACCCTCGGCGTCTTAAGACGGAGATGCAAATATGCAAGGTATGGATG
>JAVDBV010048120.1:0-20254 GCA_032619315.1 Piper longum | reverse complement strand
ACAACATCCAAATGATATGATCTATAACTAATAACCCACCATAACTACCAAATAACGCGTCCTAATGCGTTAATTGGCCTAAAACTATTTCTACGATCAAATCAATAAAATGAAAAATTACTGCATACTTTCATATATTCTGATAACTCATCTCACATCATCTTTTCAACATTATCATCATATATTCAAGTATACGTGACTCTCATCGCTCATAACTCACGCCGGTCTCGACTCAGCGTGCGGTCTATGAACTGACTTGACTCGAACCGACAGTTGAACCGACTGGTTCGCTATAATAAAACCCTGACTCGAGTCACGGGTTTTACAAAATAGGCGGCTTAGGATGACACAACTGTTTTCCTACCTAGTGATGATGACGGTGAGGATGTGGTGTGTGATGATATTTCTAATGAGTTTGTTAATATTGGACAGGAACTGGTAGATTCTGATGAAGGGCAGCCAACTAATGTGAGAAGATCAGCTCGTGAACCAGTTCAATCAATAAGATATCCATCATCAGAATATGTGACAATCACTAAATATGGAGAACCAGAAAATTTCAATGAGGTAAAAGCTCATGTAGAAAAGGAGAAATGGTTGAAGTTAATGCAAGATGAGATGAAATCTTTGCATGATAATCACACCTATGAGTTAGTGGATCTTCTTAAGGGGAAGAGGGCATTGAAGAACAAATGGGTCTACAGGATCAAGCATGAAGAAAACAACACACAACCAAGGTACAAAGCAAGGTTGGTGGTGAAGGGCTTCGGATAGAAGAAATGTATTGATTTCGATGAAATCTTTTCTCCTGTTGTTAAAATGTCTTCTATTAGAATTGTTCTGGCTTTGGCTGCAAGTTTGGATTTGGAAGTTGAACAGTTAGATGTGAAGACGGCTTTTCTTCATGGCTATCTTGATGAGACTATATACATAGAGCAACTAGAGGGTTTTAAAGTCATAGGAAAGGAACAGATGGTGTGCAGACTGAAAAAGAGTTTGTATGGTTTGAAGAAAACTCCTAGACAGTGGTACAAAAAGTTTGATTCTTGTGTGGAAAGCAATGGGTACAAGAAGTTTGTTTCTGATCACTGTGTATTCATCAAGAGGTTTGATGATGGTGACTTTATTATTCTACTACTTTATGTGGATGACATGTTGATTGTAGGACATGACGGGGCCAAAATTGCAAGTTTAAAGAAGAACTTAAATGAATCCTTTGCAATGAAGGATTTGGGACTAGCAAACTAAATCTTGGGAATGTCCATTCAGTGTGACATGGGAGCTGGTAAGCATTGGGTGTCACAGGAAAGGTACATAGAATAGGTACTTGAAAAATTCAACATGAAAGATACAAAACCGGTTGGAGTTCCACTTGGGGGTCACTTCAAGTTAAAGAAAAGTGATTTAAGTGAAACAGAAATGAAGGAAATGACAATGGTTCCTTATGCTTCTGCAGTTAGTAGTTTGATGTATGCTATGGTTTGTACAAGACTAGATATAGCATATGCAGTTGGAACGGTTAGCAAACATTTAGCAAATCCAAGTAAAAACATTGGCAAGTAGTTAAATGGATAATGAGGTACTTGAGAGGTACATCCAAAATGTGTTTATATTTTGAAAGTGATAAACCTTTGTTGGTTGGCTACACAGATGCAGACATGGCAGGTGACTTGGAGACAAAAAGGTCAACATCTGGGTTTGTTGTTAATTTTGCTAATAGGGTTGTATCTCGGCAGTTTAGGTTGCAAAAGTGTGTTGCATTATCCACAACTGAAGCTGAGTTTATTGCTGCTACAGAAGCTTGCAAGGGATGTTGTGGACGAAGAGTTTTTTGAATGAAATTGGTGTTAAACAGGACACATACATTGTACAATGTGATAGCCAAAGTGTAATTCACCTGAGTAAGAATTCAAGTTTTCATTAAAAGAGCAAATACATTGATGTGAGATATCATTGGGTAAGAGATGTGTTGGAAAGTAAATTTATTGAGCTAATAAAAATCCATACTGAAAGAAATGTTGCAGACATGATGACTAAAGTTGTGTCAAAGAAGAAACATGTTTACTGCAAGAATGGAGCAGGCATGGATAGAGCTTTCCATGCTGGCTAGAGGTATTTCATGGAGTCGGGAAGGGGAGGTTTGTTGGGTTGTCCCTCCTCTAGAAATACATGAAATTGCAACCCTGTTTTAGACAAAAATCCAGATTTGCAGATTTTATTTGTTGAAAGGAATAAAAGCAACATACGACACTTTTTTTCTTTGGTTTTTGGGTTTTCTGGTTTTGGAGAAAAACTGCTGCTGCAAAGAGAGAAAGAAAATTATATGGATCGAAGAAAAGTAATTGTTTTGTTGAGATTTGCTTACAATTGTCAATGGTAACTTCACCTAAATTCTTATATTTGTAATCCGTAATACTTCATTTTCTTTCTCATCTTATACCAATTTTATAAAAAATACAGTAAATTAGTATTGAAGAGTTTGTTCTCCTATAAATTTGTTTTGTATCAAACTTGTGATATACTGATTTAATCTAGCCGTTTGCCCTGTAGATTTTTCTTCAAATTTGGAGTTTTTCACGTAAAATTAATTTGTCTGATTTCTTTATTTATTCAGAACTTCTCATCTTTATATGTTAAAATAGGGAATTTATATTTAATTTATTCTAGTTAATCCCAACATACAAATGGTCGATCGTCGTCGTCCACGTTTCGGAGGTTGCAGCGATTGCAGTCATTGGCGGGATTGATACGGTGCTCATGCCGGAGAAGAGAAGTGGAGCTTCAACAGCGAGTTCAGGGTGGAGGCGTATTGGACCGAGAGGCTAGAGCAGGGGAAAAAGATTTGCTTTCCATACTACTTCGGCAGCAGGAAGCTCAGATTGATCGTCAACCTTGTTCAGAGGTAGACCTCTGCATCGCACTCCAATGCACCTTCGTTCTAGGTTGCAAGCTCTTGTGATCCTTTTTAATGAAGCAAAGATTGTTGGGTAAATTTTCAACATGCAGACAAGTTTTCCGAAGATCGCTTTTCAGGTTATCGAATCTGAATCGAACACAGCTCCGGCTTGCAATGAGGAAGACTTTGGAAAGAGAAGCAATACTGGTCAATCATCGGAGACGGAGTCACCAAAACAATCCTGTTGTCAATGAAGTCGACGCACTCACGCAAGCACAATGACATAATGTATACGTACTTCACTTACCCAGCTTCCAAGGCTCAATATTGTATGAAAAATGGAAACAACGATCACAGCCTCCACATGCAACCCAAAGTATCACATTATACAATAACTTGCAACAGGTTCACAGGCCTCTTTTAATCCAAAAGCAATTTTTGGATTAAAAGAGCTCATTAACCCGTTCCAAGTCACTTTTTTTGGCCCGAAGGGCCCAACAGTCCCTCTTCAAACTTCCCTTGTGGTGCCCCTTCCAGATCCTGAAAAGGTCGACATTTGATGATTCGGGGAGCAGCTCACAAACCCATCCGAGCAATTTCGTGCTACATCTTGAAGGGGAGGAGAATCGGGTGCAGTTGATGACGGCGAAGTGATGCGAAGCTACAGAGAAGTGGATAAACAAAGGTAGGAAGAACCGCCCGACATCTACTTAATCTCCTCCAACAAGCTCCATTGTCGAAAGGTTTTCGAGGAGTGTTCGAGTTCGATCGTGTTGAAGCAGTTCCACCTATCGGAAGAGAAGACCCTCCAAATTGTTGTGCTCTGCCTCTCGTCACCCTCACTGCCATCGCGATGGCGGTGCCGGCCACCGACCCGGACGAGCTCAGGCTGGTAAAGTTCCTGCGCGGGAGCGTCGCCCAAGGTCTCTGGTACGTGAAATTGGTGGAGACGAACCTCAATGCGAGAGGCCTGGTCAGCGCGAGGGAGGCCGCCGACGTTGTCTTACAAAGACTCGACCTTTACCACCAATGGCTCGACGTCAAGCTCGGCCGAGGGAGACCCGGCAAGGAGGCGATCGAGGAGCTGATAGAGGAGGGTAGGCGGGTGGTGGTCGAACTCGTCGGCTAAGGAGGAGGCGGGCCCAATGGCCGGCGGCGGTGGCGGCGACAAACTCGATCTACAGGGTGGGAGGACGTTGCTACAAGAGCACATGGAGAAGGTCGGGAGGGTGGCCCGGTGGACGGCGGCGGAGATGTAATGGGGGCGTGTTTGACGAACTTGCCGAGGCTAGTGGCGATGGAGTGCTACTGCTCGGCCATTGAAGTGAGGACGGGAACGTGGGGAGAGCTGCTCGGCTGCTCGGCGAGGTGGAGGAGATTTTGGGGATGGTCGTGGTTGAGGGCATGGACGCCGACGCCATGGCCGACATTGATGCGTGGAGGGCGAGAAGGGGAGAGCTTTGGCCATGACGCCGTAGTGTTGCCGGCGGAAGTTGCCGGCGACGGACGAGGGGGTGTTTGGTTTTTGTCTTGCATTTGTAGGCTCCGAAGTTTGATATTGTCATATTTGGGCTTCGTTTTTTCATATTTGAATTATCTTTAGGCGCTTCATATAGCCACTGCTTAATTACATTTAGGGTACACTAATTATTGGTTTTGTTATTATCTATTTGATAATACCAGGTTGAATAGAGTCATTAAGGAACAATTTTAAATTTGTGTACCCTAATATTTGTTTTGAGAGGCTATTGAAATGTAAACTATGAGCGACTTGGTAAGATTTGTTAAGTAAAATGTCTAGTAAAATACCCAAAAAAAAATAGTAAGAATTCGACATAAATACTTTAACACATTTAATAAAAAAAAGTAATTAAATTCACAATCAAACTCTCTATAAACTTTGATTGTTTAAGTCACATTTCACTTCACTCAAACATAGATTCACAAAACTCACTAGAAAAGAAGTTTTTTTTTATTTTAATTAGATGGAAAATAATTTGTGAAAATTTTTGAAAGGAGCCAAACTCGTTTATATACTTTTTTCTAGTAAACTATTTTTTATAATTTTTTTTTATAAAGGTACAAATCTAAATACCAATAAATAGAAGCAAACATATTTTTTGTTAGGGTGTGGACATATATTAAATAAATAATTTTTTTTAAAGGAGGGATCGGATTTTTGAATGGATATTAAGAAGAGATAACATTTAATAAATGATAACAAATTTAACTCCATCTAAAAATAATGAAAAATATCAAACAAAGATTACAAATAAAGAATCAGATATTTATAGCCTTACAAACACAAAAGACATTGGGATCATGTTGTAACTCAGGCGTTGTTAATGCATCTTTTTAAAATATAAAAAAGTTTGATAAAAAAAATTCTTCATCGACAAATTTTTCTGTATAAAATTTAATCATGTAATTTAAATGTTAAAAATTCAATCAAATCCGTTTTACATAGGAAAAATATGGCATTGATCATGGTTTTCTTAATTGCATATTAAGCAAAAAAAAATGGTCTTTCCCTTTGCATCAATAAGTGCATTTTTTCTTGGAACACCGCATTGTTTGATGGGCCACCAAGCCCACTGGGCCATTGAGCCCATGGGTTTCAACAAAGCCCATTTTCCTGAACAAGGAACTTTTTTTTTGTGTCTTCTTCCTCCGTTTGGCGGGTCGTTCCTCGACCGCCGGCGATGCTCCGGCGACGGCGGTGACGGCGACGGAAACGGCGGCGATCGCACCGTCTCGAAGCGGTTATCAGGGGATGAAGAAGGTCCCGCTGGCCGTGGATTGGAAGCAGGCGTTGTCGCCCAGCTCCATCGGCTCGCCGGGGGAGGATTGCCACTTCGTCGACGACCTGCGGCCGGCCGACGTCGAAGCCAAGGTCGACGAGCTGTTCCGACTCTCCGATCACGAGCTTGACGAGAAGATCGCCCGCCTCCGTAAGACCAGTCGCGAGGTTGTTCGTGGGTTGCCTGACCATGGCTTCAAGCTGCGTGGTCTCCTCGTCATGTACCTACAGGAGCAGCGTCGGCGCCGAGAAGCCCCACCGTCGGTGGAAAAGGTGCTTACATTTTGGCTTTTTGGATCTGCTTTCATTATAAGAATGTTCAAATGTTTGTTTTGGAAGTGCAAGCATGCGTATTTTAGTAAGATAATTAAATTTACTTGTTATTGTTGTGGTTGTAACCTGAAGATTGAAGTTGAAGAGCCCAAAAAGGCAGCACAGACAGCAGCAAATGTCATCCATAAGGGTGGGAATGGTAATGCATCAGGTTACCCGTAGCTGCTTTCTGTCTCAGCACATTTTTTTTTCTTCTCTTTTATATGGGTAATTAGATTCCATTACTGTCAATAAACCTCGACATTATTATTGTATAAAGTTTGGAAGTTTTGTCTGCTGAAGTAATTTGCAAGATGACTCGAAGTAGTCTTGTAGTTATTATCGGAACTAATTGCTACTGTTTTACGGAGGCTTAGGAGCTTCTCACTTTAGTAGAAGTATGTAGGGGACTAAGATATAGGAGGTCTAAATGATTTATAGACATCTAACTGATCACTAACAAATGCATGAAAGAAATTTATGTCTATCTGTATTTCTTCATTTTTGTCAGCCGCCTGGTCCCAAATTGGTCTAACAAATGCATGAAAGAAATTTATGTCTATCTGGATTTCTTCATTTTTGTCAGCCGCCTGGTCCCAAATTGGTGTGGGGGATGCCTATGCTTTCCTTTGATTTCATCGATATTAAATGAAATCAATGCTCCGATGGTAAATCTTATGGGGTTTTCTTATTGCATCTGTCAGCATTCTTTTAGGCCATCATCTACCCCTTTAGTTCATTACAAAAGTGCCCATCAGGATCTTTTCACAAGGGGACTAGTGGAGACGTCTTTTGTGTACTTTATCTATGGATATAACTTTCAGAATGCTTCCTTGCGCGAGTTATAGATACATGACATAGTATTTATTTATCACACTTTGATTTGTTGCATAAAGAATCATGATGTCATTTGATATATTTTGGACGTGTGCATCAAAGATCCTTAGATGTGATTGCAAATATATTTGGTTTGCAATTTTGTGATGAGCGAAAGAGGGGTGAAGAAAAAATAAAAAGAACTTGGATGGCAGCTGTTTGTATGGATGTAGATTTTCACGATTTGAGCTTTCATATGGTTTATGATTGTTTGGAATAGTGGAATAGAATCCATGCCCCCGACCCCTATTCAGGACAAAGTGTTAGAAAAGGAGAAGAAAAAGATAATGGTCAAATATTAATGCAGAATCTGCCACCATCTTAATTGGTTAGATAATTTTAAAATTGTGCTTGTTTAATGAAAGATGTTTCTTGATGATTTACAGATACATCACATCAATTTTCCTCTAGCTCTTCTCTAGTTTCAGCTTCCTCCCAGCCGCGGAAAGACAAGGTATGATGGAAACTCTGAAACTAAACTCTTGTTAGTTCTATACGGTAGCGACCTTATCTAAATAAATATTGTGGCTTGAGAGTGAGATCAAGGAAGAGTCACATGAGAAATGCAATCAGATTGTGTTAATGTTTGAACCATTTATATTTTTTCTATCTGAATGGATTTTGCAATCGGTCCATTCCAAGAGATGATATTTTGTGGCAAGAGGTTGGGCATTTATTAACTGCATGGCCGAGTGTGCATTGGACTACTGATTCTTATTGTCTGATAACCATCATGAATAGCTCTGATATGAACTTAAGATGAGTGTTTGTGTTTGTTTGTTTTCCCAGTTATAATTCATTGTTTTGATAATGAAGGTTTCTCCATAATGAAAAGTAAAGTAATGCTCTTGAAGGAATCCCACAACTGCATAAAAGTAACCCTGGTTAAAAGCAATGATTGGCTAAGTTTCACTAGTTTCTGTTTTAATTTAATTTGTCACTTCTTCTTTTACATGTGAAATATCGTTTTAATGACTTCAATGACTCATGTTAAGGACGATAGTAGTTATTCATTTATGATCCCAACATATTATATTGTAGATGATTGAGAAATTGAACTACTCATGATATCATATGTCATACTGATTTCTTGAGTATTAGGACAAATTTATATGAGGTCTGAAAGACATTTCTGTCTTGAAAAACAATATTACTGTACATATACCTAGGCCAAAGTTTGTGAAGCTCATCTTGTTGATAGGAAAGTGAATGAAGACAATAATATAGATTTTTTATCTCAGTTTTCCACGTTGCATGGGTATTCTAAAAAATACACTCTACTTAAAAGGTGTTCGCTTTGTATTTGAGTTGTGCCATCCATTTCAATATTTGAGCAACCATTGGATGGTACAAATTTTTTTCTCTGACGTCAACCGAGGTGTAGATAATAATAAGGAAAATGTTTAGGTTTTACCTGCACCAGCTACTGTGTTGCAAATTTTTTTTAATCATTCTTTCTTTCTCATTGATGCTATTTTGATGCTAAATGTTATGTTGTGGTTTACCTTGAATATACCTCCAATAGAATGGAACTGGAAGTGGCAATGCATTTGAAAGTGAGCTGAAATACTACGATGGGAGCAAAAGCAAAGAGGGGAAGCTGGCACTTAAGGTCAAATTGGATAGAAATATATCTTCGAGAACATTACCTTTTCTGTCTCCAAACCGTCTTAATGATGAACATAGACAGAAAAAACAGAGTATGAATGGTACCTCCAGATATTCTCCTCTTCATCTGGAGAGAAAAACGTTCACCCACTCCTCAGAGAAGTATGGTTTCAATATCTATGGCCATCCTCTCTTTCTTATATATATGGATCATTTATAAAAACTCCTTATCTCAATATCTGTCCCTTCTGGTATTGTTACTATTTTTCTAACTATAGCTAGCAATAACTTATGTGTAACCATTGCTCTTCCATTGGTTCATATTTGCACTATATTTGTCTTAATACAAACATTATCTGATGTGTTGCTCAATCTTCTGACAGATGCCATGTTGAGTCATCACATTGTCCAAAGAGAAAAAAGGTTAGCTGTCTGGAGACTATAAAGGATAGTGTAATCGTGAATGCATAAACCATAAATAAGAAAATTCTGATAATAACATCTGTTGATGGTTATTTTTCCTATATACGCTGTCATATAACTGCTAAAGGATTCTCTTTATGGCATGATAGGTGGAGACCGTGGATCTTTCGGATGAAGATGAGCCATCATCTCGCATAACAGAAGTTGATAAATCTCCAGAGTGGTAAGAAATTACGTATTAGTTTGTGGCACATTAACTATCACCTGTACTTAACAGGAGATTCATGATGATATACAATCTTGTTAATTGCACATTTCTTCGATTCAGTGCGGAGGGTTCAAAGATCTACTATCCCTCTAGGTACCTTCTCCTTATTGGTTCATATACTTTCCGGGAAATTCTTCGGTTTTCACTTTTCTGAACTGTTTTGAATTGCCTTACTTGAAATGTGTTTTTATGGACAGAGATGATCCTGAGGTTGTTGAGCTTAGCCGATCTGATTTACAGTGCTTAAATCCTGAGTTGCCCCTGTCTTCACCTATTATCAATTTCTACATTCGGTATGTTGTTTTGATAAAGATGGGTATTTTTGAATGATCTTTTCTGTAATTTTTTTATGTGACAGTTAACATCTTGATTTTACTCTTCCGATTCCTGTGCTCCATTGCTTCATATCTTGCATTGCCGGTCCCAAAGCCGGATAAACGAAGGGGGGGTGGGGGTGGTGTTCTGATGAAGGAAAATTTTAATGTCTTAGCATTTGCACCTTTTAACTTTACCATAGAATGTAACTGTATGTGGTGTCACAGTTGACTTTGCAGTAGCATACGTTAATGTCAATTGTCTTTTTTTTTTTTAGCTTTAAACCTCAGAAAATCAATCCATTTTGGTTAAATATTATTTGTTTTTAGGTTTCTGCAGAGACTGAAAGAGAGGTCTATGGATGATTACTATTTTTTTAACACATATTTCTATCACAAGCTTGAGGAGGCTGTATCATACAAGGTTTGAATCCTGTTAGAAATTATTATTTTTGGATGCTTCTGAGCATCTGGCCTTGATCTCTTCACAGTTATCTTCCTCTCATAAGTAATTTACTGAGGGATGGGCTTTTTTTAGTTCTTTTTGTACCGTATAAATTACCATCTTTTTTTTTATTTGTGTATTTCCAAATATTTATAGATGGCTTTGACATCTGATGGAAGTATTGATTAATTTATATGACTCTTGTTCAGTTTTTTTTTACATGAATGAATTTTTTGTTTCCTTGTTTATTAGTCATGTCTTTCCAAGTCTTCCTTTCTTCTTTGTATCATCGCTGGTATATATCCTGTGATTTAGAAGATGATTATGTGATAAAACTCATTGTGTAAAATGCATAACTATGCTGATATTGTGCAAGTTGGAGCTTTTCAATCACCTTTACTGCTAAATTGGATGGTACAAACTTTTGAGTTGCATAGCATGCAGGGAAGCAACAAGAGCACAGTATATGGGAGAATGAGGAGGTGGTGGAAAGGTGTTAATATTTTCCAAAAGGCATACATATTCTTGCCGATACATGCAGAGTATGTTATTGCAATTTATTGTTCTTTTTTATAAATGATTGATATTGGTTAATAATCTTCATATATTGGTTATGTGGAATTTGAGCTGCTGCTAGTGAGATGGCTTACTTTATTATATGTGCACCCTCTCGTAGCAGCTATTAAATATTTTACCATCTTGTTCGTGACTGGTGGTGGTTCTTCTATTTAATCATAATATTTTCGTCTAAGGAGTTTACCTCCTTTATTTTCAATTACTATGATCTAATTTCTTTTAAGTTTGTCTGTAACTTATGTTTCTCTGTGTCAGTCAACATTGGAGCTTGGTCATTATTTGCATACCAGCAGTTGAGGATGACTCTGGCCCAATTATTCTGCATTTAGATTCCTTGGGATTTCATCCCAGTTCTAAAATATTTGAAAATGTAGACAGGTAACCAGCTGAATAATTCATTCATTTGTTCTTGAGTTTATTTTGGGTTCACTTAAATATTCAATGAACTTTGTCAGTGAATGAATTTTATCATGCTATCATTTGAAACAAATTGATTCAATCGGCCCAATATTTTTAGAAAATATATGACGGCAATGTATCAATTTACCCTCTTTCAAGGGTTGCATCACAAATGGCATCTAGTGATGAAAATAATTACCTTTCTGCATACTTGTGTCAACAATTTCAATATCAAAGTAGTCCATCATTGATGGAATCTCGCCCGTCAAATTCTATTGCTTGCTCCAATAACTTCTTTCTTTTCCACCGTAATTCATCCCTATGGTGGAACTCTAAATAATTTTGAACTGAATTTCAATTGTTGTTTAGTATGAAAGTACGAAGTTATTTAGATTGAATTGAGAACTGTAATGCCTTTACTATAGGTAGTGGAACAAGAAGACTTACATGTTGCAATCTGTCTTGTTTAAACTTCAAAAATAGTAAGAGCCGGTTGAACTTGTCACATCACCTTGACCATTTGTGCCATGCCCTTGTTGGTTTGACCTTCAGTTTTTTTCTATGAAACTCATGCGTTGGTTCTTTGTTTCTGCATTTAAGCTTACTCAAGGAAGAGTGGACCTGCTTGAGCCAAGAATTCCCTTGTCCAGATGTTCCTATATCCGACCGAATATGGAAGCATCTGAGTCGTAGGATCGATCATAAAGTAATCTCGGTAAAGAAACTGCTTTTGATGATGCCATATACTGGTCCTATATGTCGAGCAGTGTCTAATTTTGAAATTCGAATACTTACCCAAATCCTTTCTACATTATTTATCTAAGGTCTGTAGATATGGTTTATTGGACTTTTCGTTGCTAAATGCATCTTAATTCTTAGCTTTCTGGAGGTCAAAGAATTTGAAGTTTATCTTTCACTTTTTATAGTCTGGTGAAAGAATATTTTATGATGAATCCTCTCTACCTACAGCTCCTCACTTCTCCTTTAAGACAAGTATGTGCATTTATGATATGTACATCGTTTACAGGTACCTCAGCAACAAAATGACTATGATTGTGGGCTGTTCGTTCTGTACTTCATGGAGCGTTTCATCTTGGAGGCTCCCAAAAGATGGAGAAGAAAAGATCTCGACATGGTAAGACATGCAATTTGTCTAATTTGCAATAAAACGCTGATTACTTTCTTTACAAGGAGATTGACAACTCGGCTTTTATGTTTGTTGGATTTTCAGTTTGGTCGTAAGTGGTTTCTACCTGAAGAGGCTTCAGGGCTTCGTAGAAAAATCCGACGCTTGCTTCATAATCTATTTAAAGATGCTATGGAAGAGTCTCGAGACTGATCAAGTCGGAAATTTAATAATTTTGGGAAGACTCGCGTGTCAAATTCAAGCATGCTTCTCAGAAGTTGTACAGGTTTCCTTGTCATTTGTATCTATTGACCTTAACTCTCTTTTTTTTATTTTGAGTGGCTAAGATGTGAATAAGCAACGGTTATCTACTGCAGCGCCTATTCTGCTCTCACATACCGGCTTGGTTATGGAGTTTTCAATATTGAAGGGAAAGTTTTGCTAACCAGAATGCAGAAGTTAAATTTTTTTGTTCTGCAAAAAAAAAAAAAAAAAGGAGAGAATCTTGAAGTTAACTTGGTGGAGGTGGCGAAGTATTACATATAACTTGTAAATGCTGAATATCGGGGAGAGTCTCATTTTGGATTTCCCTATAGTATATATATGGTATTTTCATCTTTGATTCTCAGTACGATCACACTAGCTTTGGAAGGCCACATTTTATATTTTCTTTTTCAATACCTTTTTTTGTCAAAAATTGTAAAGTCTTTATCAACATTATCATCATTGTGACATGTACATGTCTCTATATACTATTGATTTAATGCTTATATCTTCACATGAATGTCTGTTGAATTGCAAGATTGTCGGTATGTTTGTGCATTGTAAATGCACTTGATAAATGTGAATCAATTTTATGCAAAAGAAGTTTTTTTTTCTAGCTTCTCTCCATTTTTGATATCTCAAAGACAATAAAAGTAAAATGTTAGAGGCTATTTTTTCTTTGTAGGCAAACAAATACTCAGCTAGATAAGAAATGCTTTACAACAAGATCCTCCGACTCCTACATTGAAGATCAATTACTCCATCTATGATTCCGATACCTCTAAATGTATGAATTAAAATCTACAGAACATCAACTACAACATGACCATTCATTATATTCATTTGTTCATTGATCCAAAGCTCAAGGACCTCGGCTTCGGCGGAAGCACAGGCAGCCACCCTGCTGATCCAGAGGAATCATTCCTCCTCCCTTTGATGTATCAATGGCCTCTAACATGGTAACCACTTCATCCATCTCCGGCCTCTTATCTGGGTTTGCATCCCAGCATCTCTTCATCACATTCACCAACGAGCCCGGGCAACAGCGAGGTATTTCTGGCCTCAAATTCTGCATTAACAATGTGATTGTTTCATCAGTGTTTGGTTGCAATGGTTGTATTAAGTTTGAAGCTTTGATGTAATTGGAAGAATGGCTTACTTGCCGCACAACTGCTGATGTTATCTCAGAGAAGCTGAGGTCTGGGTAGGGCATGTCACAGCAGTATATTTCCCAGAGACAGATGCCGAAGCTGTAGACATCACATTTTCTGTTATACGCACTTCCATTTAGGACCTGTGTAGCCATTTTTTGTTTAGTTCAACATGTAGCTTACAGACGGGTAGTTACTTCAAAAAAATTGAAATAAGCTTTGCCCAACAACGCATATGCAAGTTCAAGAGAGAAAAGATTGCACTCGACATACCTCAGGGGCCATATAACCAAGAGTTCCAGTTTCACCAGTCATGTCGTTTGGATTTTGCGCTTCTACTCGGGCAACTCCAAAATCTGCAATTTTCACAGTCCTTGTCTTGTCTAACAGCATGTTTTCTGTCTTTACATCTCTGTGGACTATCTTCTTTGAGTGGAGATAACTCAACCTTTAATTTGAATACGTAATGAAGTGAATAAACATAAAAAGAGTTGACTCATGACCAAGATATTGGTTTTTTCAATCCATTATGATTAAAATGAACATTTTTTGGTATGATCAAAGAAAATTTGATACTGGTGAAGATGACTATAAATTCTCATGATGAAGAGAGGCGGGAGGAGGGGAGCCTTACCCTCGGGCCAGATCCAAGGACAGCTGAATCACAACTTTGAAAGCTAGTTTTCTTCTTCGGTTTTTTATAAGGAAGGATTTCAATGCACCTCCTGGAAGATACTCCACAACCACACAACAGAAATTGGCTGGCACGCCCATGTTTCCATTCTCTGTCTGTATATTTAGCCCTGCAGAGCCCATGGTGGCTCCAATAAACTGCATTCAGAAGTTCCAGAGTGTACTCAATTTCATGAAACTCTATTGTAGACCACAGACACTCGATGACAACTAGAACAGACGCCTCACACATCCAACTATAAGTTCTGATGTATAATGCGGAAGCAATGTAGCCATTTATTGATTTCAAGACAGCTACCAATAATTATGATGCCACACAATGTCATAGGACATTTTATGATATTAGTATGAACTATGAAGTTTGTAATGTAATTTACAATATCTGAACTTAAAAGTGTGTCATATTGATCCTTCCTGATGAGTATTTACTCATTTTCAGATGTTCATATCAGACAATTCATCACAATGTTACAGTACAAAGTGAAACTGTTACCTTAGTAACATTTGGATGATCAAGTTTATGCCATACAGCTACTTCTTGTGTGAATGCTGCCCTAAGTCCAGCTATTTCAGTTTCTGTTCTATGTCCCTCTTCCCCCCAGTCAAGAAGCTTAACTGAAATTGAAACAACAAAGGCAAGAGTCTTCCATTACTATTAACAAATGTTTCAGTCACATCTTTGCTGCTGCAGTTTGATGAAAATATATTTACCAAATGGGTAGTTCATAAGATACGAGTTTATGACTAACACTCAAAAGGGATAGAAGCCAGACATGTCATAAAGTAGGAAGATTTCATTATCCTAATAGCAAATTTAGTTCCCTTCTAGATAATGTTGTCCTCAATATTCCTTTTCTGCAGATTACTTTTGGCAAACTTGTGTGCTTTTCTCCAACTAGAGTCATGTTAGATGATCTTAGACACATAAGATCACAAGAGTGACACAACAGAAAAAGGACTGCGCCAGAAACAGTTGGAATCACAAGAAACTCAAACAAAAGAACCTTATCAAAAAATGATCTCCATGTGAGAGTCACGGACCAGTTTACCAAAAATCAAGCCATATGGTGACGAAAAAGTAAACTATGCCAACAACAATATCGCATGCTGCTGATTTCTAAGTTTCAAAAAGCAAGGGTGAACTTTGGTCATATGAGCTAAAGAAATAGAGTTTTGTTCAGTAAAAAGTTCAAAAGGAGAAAGAGATAAATTAATAGTATAT
The DNA here is from genome assembly GCA_032619315.1 of Piper longum. Taxonomy (NCBI): domain Eukaryota; kingdom Viridiplantae; phylum Streptophyta; class Magnoliopsida; order Piperales; family Piperaceae; genus Piper; species Piper longum. Next base: position 4,881 of record JAVDBV010048120.1, on the reverse strand, counting down.
GCACAGAGATAATCAAGAGATTAAACCATCACAATAGAAATGAAGCAACAGGTAATCATAATTCATGGCTCATGAACAGCCAGCTACATGTCCGATGGCTCTAACAAAACTAGCAAACGGCACAAAGATACAATTGGTAAAAGTTGTTATTGAGCAAAGAAGATCAATACATGGTGTCAGCAAAACAGAGAAAAAACTAGAAAAATTAGAAGAGGTGCAACAAAATGATCATGGCTCATGAACAGCCACATTTCTGATGTCTCAAAACAATTACACCATTGGAAAAGGCTCGCACTCTGAGTTACAAAATCATGTTTTCATCATCCCGCACATCTCTATCCAGAACAGATAAATCAAATCCCAGAATGATTGCAAGTAAAAAGCGGAAAAGAAAAATAATGATCTTTGAGCATTGCATCATGCTAAAAAAGAAAAAGAGGAACCAAGGGGATCACTGTGGAGGAGATCAATGCAGAGATCGAAAAGGTTTGAGGCTTTTGGAGGAGCACCTGCAACATCAATGCCGTCGTAGATCCCCCGGTGGACGGTGCCGAAGGTGCCCCTACCAATGACAGTCTTAATGACAAGCTTGGAAGGGTCGATCTCCCACTCCTCCCGAGCAGCAGCCCTGCCCAGCTGCTCCTTCTTCTGCTTCTCCATCGTCCATGCCCGGCTCAGATGCCTCTCCAGCTGCTCATCCAAGCTCTTCAGATCGATCTGATCCGCCCTCACGAACCCTTCTTCCCCTTCCTTCATCTCCGCCGCCAAGCTCCCCCTCTCCTCCCCCTGCTTTGCCTGCAACCATACACCATATAAACAGAAAAAGCAATTAAAAAAAAAGATCCAATCTTTCAGCAACCAATGGAGATGCAATGCTACAAACAACAATTATGAACCATGTTTGCTGTGGTTATTGCCGGCACATGGATTGATTGCTTTTGCTCAACCTGTTCTTCAGACCCACCACATACACACCACCACACTCTCTCCCTCCCTCCCTCCTCTCCCTTCTACCTTTTCAACACTGTAAACTAAGCTTGGCTCTTACCACCACCTCCTCCTTGGTTTTGTACTTGTACCATGTATAGATATCATCATCATCATATGTATATATATCGCCTCAACAAAAAAAAAAAGTTTATATTGATAGTTGCATCACGTCTCTCTAGCCAGATCCATCTCTGCGTGTACATATATTTGTATGTAGCAATAGCAATTCATAGATGGCCATCTCTTACCTTTTTTGGTCTTTCACAAATCTGATTATATTTGTCTTTGAGCTCTGCCTCCTTTTTGTTTGCTTTTAAGTTTTACCATGTATAAATGTACATTGATAGTTGCAAATTTCTATCCAGGTTCGTATGTATATATATATATAGCCAAGGGCTCAGAATGTGATATGTCACAGTGATTATTGACTTGTTTCTTTCTTTTTTTTTCCCTGTCGCTTTTCTGTGACAAAGGATAATAGCGTGTAACCTTTGAAGCATGCTTTTATTTTTCAACATATTCCAAATTTGCAGTGCACCAATCAGAAGTTAGAAACTTAGAACTGCTTGTAGCTTCAAAAGATAAAAAAAAATGCATTGTAGCTTTAGAACAACAATTACAATATAGCTTCAAGGAAGATGAATTTGCTTGCTACAATGAATAAGTAATACTAGAGTTCTACTCACTCCATCGATGGGTTTTGCTTCAAAGCGTATGTTGGTAGGTTGCATGTTTATCTACCCTGATTCATCCTTCTCTTCGTATGCATAATAATAGCATCTCTCTTTTCCTGTTGGATCTTCTTGTTCAGATCTACTTGTATTTGTCTTTTGACCTCACTTTTACACTATTCTTGTCTTGTCTGTTGAGAGTGTTTTTTTTAATCTCATTCAACTGTTAATCCTACCTTTCTTTCTCTTTTATTCTATCTCATCAAGCATTATCTACCCTTTTAGAGACCAAATCTTCAGGTTGTGACTATACTTTGTGACTAGTATTGTCCCATAAGTTGGCCAGCCAGTCTGTCGATCTCTGGTTTCCCTTGAAAGAAAGTAGTCCGAGTATTGATGCTGTATTTGTTTTGCACCAATGGAGAAACTACGACAACCCAAAATGGGAGGCGCCTCAACCGGGACTTAATCTGATTTGATGATCCCAATCGATGTATCAATTTTAGCCTCATAATCATTTTCATTAACCAAAAAAATTATGGTTAGATAGCTAAACTTTATATTTGAAGGTCATTATTGATCTCCTCCTTGGTACATTTTGAACCCACCGTTTTGACTCGACAAATTTATTTCACTTGGGATTTGTGATCCAATCCCATAATGCACTTGATTTGACTAAGATAATAAAGCAAACATAGATCCCTTGTTTTGGATGAACTCTAAAGAAAAAAAAAAGTTTTTAGAGGATATAATTTAGGATGAGCTTCACTTCATATCATCCAAGATAAGGATGAACATAGAACATGATTTAGTTTCTGGGTTTTCCTCAAACTCAAAATGTTTATTGGATACATGATGCCAATGCTGTGAACCTGTATATCATTGCTCATCTCGTCCTCGGCTTTATCCAGTCCTCATAAATACACTAATTGGTTGATTGCCATCTCTATATGTGACCAATCCATGACAAGACGCTAGAGGCGAGGGACACCTATGTGAGTCTGTGACAACATGTTGTATACTTTTCTGGGCAGTGGGGGATATACAAGATGAATAATTGAATCGAGTTTTATCAGAGGTCCATGTCTGGTATCTGAAAGGGTGGCTAGGGGAAATGTTATTGGGTATTACATGTGACTCGTTCTCTTGGCAGGATTAGGATATTGAGGCCAGATATTTAAGGGAGAAGCTTTGTGTGGTGTTGACAGACCAATGACATTGCTTGGCTTCTTTTTAGGAGTAATTATATATATATATATATATATATATATATATATATATATATACATATAGTACTATTATAATTAATAAATAAAATTCTCGGGAATAAAATTTATAATATCTGCTTGATCTAATTTTGGGCCTTGATCGTTTTGCCCGGTTGTATTGGGCCTTTTTGATCCAGCCCATTACATTATGGCCATTTATTTCTTTGTATATATGAAAATGCAAGCCCAAGACCCAATTCCACAAGTCAATGGCCATTTAATCATTGTAAATTATTGTATTACATATTATTGAGGGTGATAAATGATAATTACACCATTAATCTTTTGCCGTGAAAAAAAAATACACCAATACTTGATGCCTATACAAGTTAAAAAAGAATAAAAAATATACCATTAATATTGTTATGATAAACTATTTATTTATAATTTACTCTAAAGTTAGAGTTTAATAATATATTCTACTTATTCAAAGTAAAGTTTATTTATAAAATCAAAGTCTATGATCTCTAATATAGGCCAGGCATGGTGGAGTGCACGATTCTATTGAAGACGGATAATACACGATGCAAGCGACTAGTTAATTGTAAGTTTATTTATAAGAAATAAAGTTATATTTATGATATAGAAAAGTAAGGGTGTAAACAAGTTAAACTTGTTTTTAAGCATTTTAAATTTGTCTCCATTCGGCTTGAACTCGTGCTGGGTAATTTTTCTCTCGATAAAATATTCGGTTTGAAATATATAACTCGTTGAATAACGAACAAAGTTTGAGCTAAGGAGTGTTCGGCTTGGCTTCCCTCAAAACTCGAGCTTGATGTGTTTAAACTCAAAAAAATACTCGATTCATCTCAACTCGTCAATACTATTAAGGTCACATTAAACTTATAGTGTTAGAAAGAAAATTTTAATTTAATATAAATCGAGCACGAATCAAAAATAAACATTCGCTCTACTCTAGATCAGATAAAAAACATAATGAATCAAATACAAGTCAAGTCCGAACACCATGAATTTTAAAAGAACTCGGCTCAATCCATAATATATTAAAGCTCGTCAAACATTTAAATAAGCTCAATCTTATTTACTAAAAATTACGTCTAATTCAAAAATATCCATGCTCGACTCGTTTACACCCATGTAAAAAGGCAATGATTGATTAATATTGATTCAACACCATTTATGTAGCTTTGTAAAAAATAACAATTATGAAAGATAGGGAAATAGTTAGTAATCCTATGCATGTATTTTGGTAAGCATGCATGGAATGGAAGTTAGATGGAATATATAGAAAGGGGGAGGGAAGAAGTGTGAAAGAATCGGCCGTCTGCACCGCTGGGACGTGAAAATGGATGGACCGGCGATCAAGCAGTCAAGTTGATGATGCAAAGAAAGAGGTGTCATTCAATTCGGTGGACTTAATTTCCATGCACGGAGTCAATACATTGGAGTCAATTCCATCGATATAACACATACCCAGGTCCCTTCTTAATTTACAGGTCCAAATTATATCAGACCATGTCTTCGATCTATCATCTTCTATATATCTTCTATCTGCATCTTGCTATATATGTGTGTATCTTTGGATCAAACCCCTCACCTTCAACATTTCCCTAATTCCCATGTCTATAAATATGAGAGTAAACCCATTTCTTAGTTTTAATAGATTTTGTCACTTCCACTTATTTCTTCTTAGTTTCTGCAATCATCGAATCTAGAAGTTAGATGATGACCAACATTCATATTCCATGGACACAAATTAACATGTAGCAATTTCAGCTCTTTCACTGCACATATTGGTACAAATCTTCAACCCCTTCCATCTGAAACTAGTTTAATTAGATTTCCATATTTGATGTGATCAGTCGCATTCTCAGCTGCTAAACACATGGGTATTTAGTTATTGTGGCTACAATATATATAGCAGATATCATTGAAGCATTAGATATATCACAAAAAATATTACCCATGAAATTTTCTCCCTTATATATATA
>JAVDBV010048119.1:3070-21457 GCA_032619315.1 Piper longum | reverse complement strand
CAACGGCTTCACCACCGGCAGGCTTTTGTCCCCAAGCCGCTGACACCACCATCTCTTCACTTCTTCCACTAGATTTGTCCCGCCCCCTACGGCTAGTATCCGCCACGTCGCTACCGTGTCAAGCCTTTCCCAACTCCTGCTGATGGCAATCTCTTGTCTCCGCCTACATCGGCTCCGTCGAGAGCTGATCATGGCGTGCAGGATGGCGTCGGTAGTGATTTTGGCGTGGCCGGTCCGGTCGGCCAGTTGGGAGCCAGGTGCTTGCATCGCATGCGGCTTTCTGCAGCTGTTGTCGCCTCCTCCCGTGTTAATGTGCTTGTTCTTCTTTCCTTCCTCTCCGTGGCCCCAACGATTAATCATGTTTTAATTTCTTTCAAAATGTAAACCATGTTTCGTTTCTTTATTGCATATCTTAGCTTCATAGGTGTGACTAAAGTAGAGTCGAGTTTCATAGATTGATCATCTTTTTGAATGAGGTGGTAATACCCAAACCCGACACTGACTAGAAGAGAGAACTTTTCTCATAAATGTTTTTTTGTGCATTTTGTGATATCTCCAATCTTTGAAGAGAAAATTTTTTCAGTTCAAAGGATTTGTAGCATTGCAAAACTGAGCTTTCCTATCAACTTGAGTTGAATATGAGTTCGTCAACCACCAACAAAAATTATAAACTTGAACAATTGATTATAAACATTGGTGCTTCTTGCATGCACAAAGTATAAACCCAATTCAAACAACCATTAATACAAATACAACACAACAATTTAATTGGCAAAGTTTGGCATCCATCTCTGCTTAACAAATCACATCAAATCAACCTGGAGTAATAATATTACAATCCTATATTTTCTTTCCCACCATCAATCCATCCGAACTTACCCTCAAACTTTTTCATTCAATCACAAAAACCAATTCCTCCCTTCTACTTCCCATCTTTCTTTCAATATATAGCTATTGATACTCTGTTGTTTAATCTGGCCGCAAATAATCAAACCACCTTCTGCATCCCAAACGCACGATCAATCTGTTAAGCTTCTTGTTGCTGTTCGTGGTACACCTGACATACTGCAGCATTTCACCGGACACGTTAGACGAACACCAATTAGAGATATTGATAAAGGTAAGAACCAGATAAAAAAGTTGGTGGAAAGCACCAAAGCAAGAAGTAGCTACCTTTGAGGAGGGAGGTGGGCATGGAGGTGGAGACGTGGGCAAGCAGAAGGCGTAAGGGAAGCTTGTAATCGCGTGAAGTAGAACTATAGCAAGCTATTTAGCAAGGACCTTGCCTTATACTAAAACTTGACAAAGTTAATCAACTACTATTATCTTCATCGAAAGACATCAATGCAACTACAATAAAGATGAAAGACAGAGAAAAGATGTTGGCGTCGGAGAGAAGCAGACGGCAGAAACGAGATGTAGACGGACAGAGAGGCAGATCTACTGTTAGTGACAAGGGCCGAGACGACTACTCTGGTGGTTGATGGTCGTAAGCGAGAGGCCGATGGACGATCGGCGAGCAGGTGGTTGCAATATTGTGCGGCAAGCGGGGAGGGATTAGTTTAGGAGAATGGGGTCTGAGGTCATGGAAAGTGATCCGCGACGTGAGGAGACGAGGGGGAGCGGCCAAGACAAGCGATTGGTCCCCTGGGGAATTAGGGGTCAGGTGGGGAGGATTGTTTCTCGAGCAGCATTTAGCTCTCCCCCGTTGATTAAAGTGACGATCAACGGTATCTCTACTGGTGTCTTTTTTTGGGATGAGCTAAAATTTTTATTTTTTCTTTTTTTTTGGTGATGTGGCTCAACTGGCCACATCACCCAAACAAAATAGAGCTATGACTTGGCTTTTTAAAGCCACGTAATTCAAATATAAATAAACTTGACTCAAAGGGTGTTAAGTTTCACGTGATAGGGAGCGGCCAAGACGAGATGAGTCCCAGGACGAGGATTATTTCTCTCTTTGGTTTTAAAGCTACGTCATTCAAACATGAACGAACTCGACTCAAAAGGTGTTAAGTTTCACGTGGTTCAGAAGGGCAGGTGTAAGCGAGGTGTAAACGAGCTAAATTTGCTCGTGAGTCTTTTGCATTTAGCTTGGCTTGGCTCGGCTCACGCTCGTTAATTTTATACTCAAAAAAATATTTGACTCAAAATGAATAAGCTCGTTGAATAATGAACATAGCATGAGCAAAAGAATATTTTGTTCACCTCGGCTCATAAATACTATTGAGGTTACATTGAATTTATATAATATTTAAATTTTTTTTTGATTTTATATAAGTCAAATATATAAATATTTGCTAGGCTCAAAATCAGTTCGAACCAAGTCTAAACATCTTAAATTTTGGACAAACTCAATTTGGCTCGTTTTATATTAAGCCAAACTAAAGTACACCCCTGTTCCACTCGGCTTGGCTCGTGTACACCCCTTGGTGTAAGTGATACTTTGAGTGAAAGCATGGGTTGTAAATAATTTTTACTCTTAATAAATTAAATTATGTGGGAAAATCAAACAAAAAACACTCAACTCAAGCTAAACATGCCCCATCTATGACATAAAAGAAAAAAAAACTTAGACAATTTCAAGCTTGTTTATCCGAGAAACACCATGTTGATCATGTGCCATGCCAGCAATGCAAATATTTATGTGTATGTATATGAAAGCTACTAGGCCATTTTGTTCCCATTAAACTTTGGACAAAATTAGTAGCAACTCATATTTATATATAAGTCAAAGTTAATACGAATTACGAACCCTTAGTTTGTAAACACGCTTGGATGATTGATAAGGGTAAATTTTTATTTTAACTGAAAAAATGCAATCCAGTGAGTTACTCTCTTTGAGAATAGCTAAAATTAAACAATCTCTTATGAATACTACATCATAAAATTATAAGAATCTCCTTTACAAGAGTTTCCTCCCTTATGTGTGTATTCCTGTTCAATACGTTTGCATATTATCTATTGATGATGGATTTGTACTCTTTCTTCACTTCCGGGGTATACGGACATCCCAAGCCAACTTAAACTTTGTATGTGCGACATTTGAAAGTAATTTTTTCCATTATTTAAATGTACTTTTTAATTTTTTAAAATGTTATTTTTATCAATTAGTAGAAGTGTTTGATTTTTATTTCAATAGAATTATTAAATTAGATTATCCTTTTACCGATGGGCTTCTTATTATTTAATTGAAATATAATTATTTTAAGTGTATTTGTTATATTGCAATTTTAATTTGCATTTTCTTCATATATATATATATATATTAGAAACTTCATATTCTAATTTTAATTTAATTTTTTAAATAAATTTATTCTTCCTCTGAATTAACTGTGCATACTCTAGGGTACATACTTTTGAAAAAAATTCAAAGTATAATTTTTAAAACTATTTTTAATTGGAATATAGTTATTTAAATATAATTGCATTTTCTAAGTTAAAATTTATTTCCTTTTTATATTTTGAATCTTTTTTTTCAAATATTAGAAGATTTTGATTCTATTTGTAAATAAAACTTCCAAACTGAATTTATGTTTTCACAAAATATGTTTCTTATATTTGGATGATGGGCTTATAATCTCCCGTCCATAGCATCTTGTAAATATTTTAAAGATGATGCCACCATAAATTACTTTTAAATTGGAATTTAGTAATTTAAAAATGTTTTACTTTTAATTTCGATTTTAACAATACTTTTCATTATGATTAGTTCCCTTATAATTAGCTCGTCGGGTATACATATTCTCGGGTACTTTGCACTTTTAAAATGCCTTTAAAATATCTTTTATTTTAGTTAGATTTTATTTATTTAAATTTATCAATTTGGGTTGCAAAGTTTATTCCAATTTTTAACAATACATAAAAAATTTTGAAGCATATTTAAACTTCATTTTAGAATAACTTAATTCTTTTATAATAGATTTCTTTGAATTATCGGCTATGTGCAATGTTGTTTCCAGTAGTTTATAACTCTTTGACTGTAATTTTTATTTAAAATCTTTTATTATTGGAATTTAATGTCTTTAAATGTAACTCAACTCTTAATTCAAACTGCAAATTTAGGTTATGCATTTCCCATCTGTTATAATACGTTGATTCCAAATTTAAATTTAATTGCCAAAATAAATTTATTTTGAATTTCTATTAGATGACAGTTTTGAGTTCGCCTTAAATATGGTTGTACTATTTTGATAATAGGAGAGTATATTTTCTGGGGAAAAAATTAAAAATAAATGTTACAATAATTGTTAACTTCATGATGTCCATTAATATATAAACAATAATTTTAGTTTTTGGCAAAAAAATGTTCAAGTCATCAGGTGCAGTGACATGGAAGACAACTATATATAATTGCAAGTGAGAAAAAGATAATTTCATCAGGAAAAGTCACAAATCAAATTGGTGTCTCCTAGCTTTATGATCTAGAAGTTGGTCGCTATTCCTAACTCTATTTTTTTTAGGAAAAATATTTTTTCGAATCATACCCAAGTTATAGATATTTACGTTAATGCTTTTTAAATGCACATTAACTACATTATAGTATACAAAATTCCCACTTTTGATAATATTTTGGTAAAGTAAAATATGCATAATATATTTTACTTTAATGTACATGTAGCATGTAGGGTGTGTTGTGTCTTTTATTCCCAAGGCCATGGTTTGTTATGATGTAGCTTATATACATACTAAAGAGCCCCGAGAAGCAGGCATTTTTACTTTCGCTTTCTCTTCCCCTGTCTCCCAATTCCATGATCTTCTCCATCCATCAATTCAACCCCAACCACAGCAACAACAACAATTTCATACTCTCTTCCTCGATTGATTCGTCATTCCCCTCCTCTCACCTCTCTGATCCGCCTCGCCTTCCCCCCTTTCCCTTCCTCCCTCCCCCCCTCCAACAGCTAGCTTGCTTGGCCCGTCGCCGGGAAATCCCCGGTTTCCGGTTGCCAGCTTGTGCCTCGCCCGCCTTCCTGGGTCTGCGGATTGGTGCTGGGGATGGTTCTTGTCGTGTGACCGGGGAGTTCGCCGAGGAATTAGGGTTTGCGGGCGGGGATTGATGTGTTTCGTTGCGGGGTCGGGAGATCCAATTGGCGGCAAGGATGCAAGGCTATGCATGGGCGGAAAGGTGAGGTCGAGATTCGGAGGCGGCGGCACATGTGGACTGAGCCCCCTCTCGGTCCAACGCTGCTAGCTTCTCCTTCTTCCCGCGATTCCCTCTTCAAGGTCCCCCCTTTTGCCTTCTCCGCCTTCTTTATCTTCCCTTTCCCGTTATCCTCTATCGGCTGCGAATTGGCTGTGCTTTCTTTCCCCTTGTGAAATTTTGAGACTTTGTACTCTTTGAACAATGCATGTTGCTGCTGTGCTGGGTTTAAGTTTGAAGAAAGTGTTTAACTTTTGTTCTTCTTGAAATTTTTATTTTTCTTTTAGACTGATGTTTTGCCAAGGTTCTGTTCTAAAACTTTCGGTTTTTTTTAACTCTCTGTTATACGTTAGTTCATTTAGTGTGGTTAAGAACTCTGATATTGCAATTGCACAGAGCTTTGCTTTGTTTTCCAGTTTGACGCCCTTTGTCCTTTTGTTTGCTGCACCTTTGGTGTAATTTTAAGTAGCAACAAAATTCAATTGCTAGTTCTTTGCTGTTTGGTATGTTTAAGCAAGCTCTTGTCCAGTAGTTTTATTATTATGGATCGTTGCACTGATGGTTATGTTTCATGGAGATTTATCTGCGTTTGTGTAAATTTACCTTTGATCTTTGCGTTTCTTATCTTTCAGTTTAAATCAATTGTTTTGGTTGGAAATTGCTTCTTCAAGAAATCTGCCCATTTACTTGTTCGTGCGCTTGATATGTCCCCAGTCTAATGCTTCCTTCCTTTTCTCTATCTTTTCATTAACGTCAGGATGGGCGCAAGGTTAGTATTGGTGACTGTGCACTTATCCAGTCTGGAAATTCCCCGCCATTTATAGGAATTATTCGGTCACTTGCATTGGATGAAGGTGGCACACTTCTCAAGTTAAGTGTAAATTGGCTTTACCGACCAGGTGACATCAAGCTCAGTAAAGGAACATTACTGGAAGCTGCCCCCAACGAGGTATTCTATTCATTTCACAAGGATGAAATATCATCTGCATCGTTGCTTCATCCTTGTAAGGTCGCCTTTCTTCATAAAGATGCTGAACTTCCTCCTGGGATATCTTCATTTGTATGCCGGCGAGTGTATGACATTGCAAACAAACGTTTATGGTGGCTAACTGATCAAGATTATATTCATGTAAGTAGTTTCTGGTTATTTTGTTTATCTTCTGGGTCACATATATGGCGAGGATTCATCTTCGTTGCCACGTGTGTGTATGTGCGTGTGTGCGTGTGTGTGTATATACATATATATTGCTTAAGCATTTACGCAATCAGATAGTCTGATTACTTCTTCTTTAAATTTACATATCAATTTACCAGGAGCGTCAGGAGGAAGTTGATCATCTTTTAGATAAAACACGACTAGAAATGCATGCAGCAGTGCAGTCTGGTGGCCGGTCTCCAAAATCTTTGAATGGTCCCACATCCACACAACAGTTGAAATCTGGTTCTGAAAATAGCGGGCACAATAGCTCCACTTCTGTTCCTCACCAGGGCAAGGGCAAGAAGAGAGAAAAAGGAGATCAGGGCGTGGAAAATCTCAAACATGAGAAACTTTCAAAACTGAATGAAGAGGATCCTTCTTTTAAAGAAAGCAGCATAAAATTTGAAATTGCTGAAATAACTGACAAAGAAGGTGGGCTTGTTAATTTTGAAGCAGTTGATAAGCTGGTACAATTTATGCAGCTTGATAGAGTGGAGAGGAAAATTGACCTGACGGGTCGCATGATGCTTGCTGATGTTATTGCAGCGACAGATAATAATGATTGTCTTTGTCAATTTGTTCAGCTTCGTGGTGTGCCTGTTTTGGATGACTGGCTCCAAGAGGCTCACAAAGGGAAAATTAGGGAGGGGAATAGTCCTGGAGAAAATGATAAATCCATTGATGCACTCCTTCTATCTCTTCTTCGTGCTCTTGATAAATTGCCTGTAAATCTCCACGCTTTGCAGACTTGTAACGTTGGAAAATCTGTGAACCATTTGCGCAGCCATAAGAATTTGGAAATACAAAAAAAAGCAAAAAGTTTAGTTGACACATGGAAGAGACGCGTGGAAGCAGAAATGAAAATTAATTATGCTAAATCTGGTCAAAGCCAGACAGGCTCATGGCCTGGGAAACCTGGAGGTCCTGATGTTTATCATGGTGGTATTGGGAATCGACGGACTGTATGTTCATCAGAGGCTGTTGTAAAGAGCTCTGTCACCCAGCAATCTATGTCAAAAGCAGCAGTGAAGGCAGGTCATGTAGATCCTGGTGTTAAGTCACCATCATCCCCAGGCTCATTAAAATTAACTGCTTCCTTGCCCTCTTCTGCCGTAATAATTTCAAAACAAGGTACTGATATACATTTGACACCTTTAAAGGAGGATAGGAGCAGCAGTTCAAGCCAATCTCAGAGTAATAGCCAATCGTGTTCAAGTGACCATGCTAAAAATGTGTCTTCTGTATGTAAAGATGATGCTCGAAGTACTAATGCTGGGCCCAATAATGCTTGTAAAAAAAGTAACTCGTCTCATAATAGGAAATCTAGCAGTGGTTATGTTAATTCATCTGTTGGTGTCAGTAAAGCAGGGAATGTAAAAGGTGGAGCCAAAGTTCCATTACCTGATAAAGTATCTCAGTCTGGGCTAATGAGTGATTTGGCTGTTGGCGACCATGGAAACAGTCAGAGACTTATTGTTAGACTCCCACGAAGTATAAGTGGGGGATCTGTTGAGGATCCTTCTGCTACTGGTAGCCGTGCTTCTTCTCCCGTTGTGTCTGAGAAAATAGAATCACATGATAGAAAAATCAGGGGAAAGGGTGATTCTAGTCGGTCTTCTAACACTAGAGATGCGATTAACGAGTCCTGGCAGAGAAATGATCCAAAAGGTGGATTTGGTTGTTCAGATGAAAGAGATGGATCCCCTAGCCGTCTCCCAGATGATCTCCATAACAAAACTGCTGAAGAAAGTGGTAAGTCTATTAATGGTTATAGAGGAGTTCATCCATTATCTGAAAATGAGGGTTGTTGCGTACTGCCTGATGGAAAACTGATTAAGCGATTTGAATCTTCTCTGAGCTCAATCAATGCTTTGATAGAAAGCTGTGTTAAGGACTCTCAAGATACTAATGCACCTTTACCTGTTGGAGATGAGACGGGCATGAATCTTCTGGCAAGTGTAGCTGCTGGTGAGATGTCAAAATCTGAATTGACTTGTACAAATAGCTCACCAGGGAAAAATTCTCTCACTGCTGATGATGACCCAGAAAAACAGGATGAGAAGTTGAGACTTTCTTTCCTTGATTCGTTGCCTGAAGTGCTGGATCGACTTGATGAGCCTCCTTCTAAATTAGGAATTGAAGACCCAAGCTTGGATGGGTCTTCACCCATTGAAGCTGGAATGCTAAAATCTCCCTCTTGTGTGAGTTCAAACCATGCTTCTTCAGGTGGAAATAGAACTAGTAACTTGTGTGAAAACAGTTGTTTGAGGGTGCAAAATTTGCAAAATGTTGAGGATGAAACAAACATGTATGAGATGAAAGCTGATGAAATGACCCAACATGGGCAGATTACCTGTTTGACAAGCTCGGAGGCTGAAAGAGCTTCTCCTGTGGATAGAAAAGACGTAATGGAAGCTCATGTAGGCCATGAACTTCTTGAGGAGGATACAAATAATGATAATCATGATGGTTATGTTGAAGCTAACATGAGAGAAGAAATAGTTGAAGGAAAACAGGTAGAAAATAATGTGTGTGAAGCATTTACTAGTGGTGACACTGCCCCCAGTACTAATGGTGATGCACATGGCAATAATGGGTCAGTCTCTTGCATCAAAGTTGAAACAGGTGATGAAAATTTAGAATCTACTATAGAATCAGGGAGAATAGATGTCAAATCAAGGATTGACAAGTCAGTTGAACAGGACTTATCTTTTGGGGCTAAATGTTTGTCAGAAGTTGATGCAGCTGGGAAATCATCAAGTTCATCGGAAGGCGTTAAGGTAGAAATTGATGAAGATTCAGTGAGGGTTTGTCATTTGTCTTCTGATGATGAGAACCTGCATGGCCTTGCCGTTATCCCTGGAATTCCAGATGAAAGAGTTAAGGAAGACAGTGAATCTAAAGAAAATGGAGAGCATTCACTGGAAAGAATGGCTATTGATCATCGTTTTTCACCACCAGTATCTGACATGTGCTTGAATTCTATGAAGTTCAAATTATCTGATAGGGAAGCTGTTGATGTGGCAAATCACGTATCTAATGACGAATGTTCTGCTTCTGTGCTAGAAACTGAAGTTAAGGTTGAATTTGATTTAAATGAGGGGTTTCCACAAGATGAAGGAAGCCAGCAGGATGTTGTTACTTCTGCAACTTCTTCAAGGTCATCTTCTTTGATTCATTTGCATGACCCATTAACATTTGCTGTAGCTCCTTCTACTAGCCTACCTGCCTCGATCACTATTACTGCTGCTGCAAAGGGGCCTTTTTTACCTCCTGAGGACTTACTTAGGAGTAAAGGAGAGTTGGGGTGGAAGGGTTCAGCAGCTACCAGTGCTTTCCGAAGAGCAGAGCCTAGGGAACCTCGAAAACTTCTAGAGACGTCACTTTCCACTGCTGAAGTTTTGAACTCTGAGTCTTGTACTGGAAGGAAGGGTCGGCCTCGGTTGGATTTTGATCTAAATGTTCCTGATGATGGAGTACTTAAAGATACGCCTCTTCAGAGTTTAGTACCAGCAATTTGCGAGTCAAGGCCTGCAAGAAATTTTGCCACCCTACAGAATACCGGAGCCCTTGATCTTGATTTGAATAGAGTTGATGAAAGCAGCGAACAGAGTATGCAGCTCCAGTCAAATGTCAGTAGAAGATTGGAAGTGTTCCCAGTAACAAGTGAAGCATCATCAAGTGGTTTTGTCACTGAACCAAATGCTCTGAGGGATTTTGACTTGAATGATGGACCTGGTATTGATGAAGCAGCTGTCATGGATTCAATCTCAATGAATCATCGTCAGAATAGTAGTGTACCCTTCATGCCTGGTATATCTGGTGTGAGATTGAACAGTGCAGAATTGGGAGGCTTGTCTTCCTGGCTTCCTGGCAGTTCTTACCCTGCAATGGCCATTCAATCTTTCTTGCCTGATAGAGGAGAGCAGCAGCCTTTCTCAATTGTTACGACTGGTGGAGCCCATCAAAGGATCCTGGGGCCAGTTTCTGGTGGGGCTTTTGGAGCTGATGTATACCCTGCTCCCGCGCTTTCTTCTTCACCTATGCCATATTCTGCAGCATCTGCACCTTTCCCCTATGCGGGTTTCCATTTCAGCGCAAGCTTCCCTGTCCCCTCAACATCCTTCTCTGTTACCCCATCAACAATAACGGATTCATCAGTTGGTGGAAGCTCATGTTTTCCTGCTGTCCCTTCACAATTAGCTGGTCTAGGAGGCACAATATCAACTCATTATTCAAGACCATACGTAATAAGCCGTCCAGATACTATTATTGCAAGTGGTGTATCTGAAAATAAACGGAAGTGGAACAGACAAGGATGTCTAGATCTTAACACGGGTCCCGGAGGTACTGATGGAGAGGCTAGGGATGAGAGGTTGCAGCCACACTCGACCGGGCAAATTTCTGTTGGTGGTTCGCAGGGGTTAATAGATGAGCAAGGTAGGATGTATCATGCGGCTAAGAGGAAGGAACCTGAAGGTGGATGGGACGCTGACAGACTTAACTATAAACAGTCTTCTTGGCAGTAGATAAGGGGGGGTGTATGGGAGAAACTTCTGAACGTCAGAGTAGCTCGTGTGGTTGGCGAGATGCCCTTTTCCCTCCTTTTCTTTCTTTCGTTTAATTTTATAGTTGTGAGAATGTTGATACTGTTTATAAATGTGTCTCATCTTTGTTATGCAAAATTAGAGTCTTATCATCAAATGCAGGTCGAAGTAACTATCCGCAAATCACCCTTGTGTGTTTGTTTCTCGGTTAAATTATTCCGGTCGAAAATCCCAATCTCTCTCTTGCGAAGGGAGTAATGTGCCAAATATACAATCTGCAAAAGATCTGTAAAGCATGCTTAGATCAGTGTAGGCAACTTAATACTGCTCTTCGAGTTTTGCACCTGCTAGCAACAACTCATTTGAGTTATTGTTGCCACTTTTTTAGTGTTGATTCTTGGCTTTCTTATGGCCTCATTGACACAACATTGCACAAAATATTTTTTTCTTTATATCGCAAGGAGATTTACATATAAACATCATTTCTACATTTGTACATTTCTATATTTCCATTAAAACCAAAATTTAATAAATTACATTTTAAATTTGTTATTTCATTATACAATTTAAATTTAAACAATTTTTAAAATGTATTTTAAATCACATCATTTTAAAAACATGTATATATCATTAAAATGCTCTAAATATTTACCATAATAAATATTTCATGAAGACTAAATATAAACTCCAATTATTTTATACCCCGACAATATGTAATGTACAAATAAATAATACAAATTATTTTCCTACGTGGCGCTATTGGGTTGTCGGCAAAGAGAGAATGACGATGAGTGGTGAGGTGGAAGACTTGGTCTGCTTTTCTTTTCCAGCATTTTCTTAAAAAAATTTGAGGGGAAATTACTTGTGAAGGAATTTTCTATTGGGACCCACTCTATTAAAAACTGTTTTATATCCCCACACATATTTTTTTCAATCCAAACACTCAAAAACTTTATAAGAAAGTGTTGTTTCCTTTTTTTTTCTCTCTCAAAATCTTTAGTTCCAAATAAAGACTTAAATGATATGACTTCATTAGAAATTTGTTTAGAAATGATTGCTTGGCATGTGCTTGCGGGTCGTAAGGCCAGCAATTTTACAGTTTTTTTATGCTTTGATGCATGAACACCTATTAATTGGGAGGAAAAATGATGCATTTTACCTTTCTTTAGGTGGTGATATCTGATTTTGCGTCACTATGCTGAGCAGTTTTTCTTTTCTTTTTATTGTCATGTTTATCATCTTCCACCTTACAATTCCTTTTTTTTTTTTACGTCCAAGGTTATGTTTTCACCCGAAATTTTTGAATATATATGTATATATATTTTTCAGAAGTGGGTTAGTTTGGATGGTCATATGATAGACGACGTGGGTGGCAGCAGGAATGGACATGTTGAACACTCATTGTGATCCTAAGTTACAACGCATGCAAGTTTCAGCTGAATTACTATATTTGATTAAGCGAACGACCAGATACACATGAAATGAATATTACAATGTTAATACATGACGAATATGGCTCCTGTACAAGGCTGGAAATCGTGCTATTGTCTAAAGCAGTTACTAGCTATCAGAAAATTATGATTTGAAGCTGAAATTTTACTTGGGCAAATATGGCGCGGGAGATCAGAAGTATGAGTTTTTAGTTTGCTTCAAATTACTCACAACGCCGTGAAGCCTGAAGGACTCACCCTTTTTCATGGCCAAGTTATCCGGTGTTTTTTACCAAAACAGTTTAGCTGGTTCGGTGCTCTCCCTCTCTCTTGCTCTTTCTATCTTCTCTAAATACGTATGTTCCACAAGACGATCACCATCCTTCTGCATTAAGGAAGCTACATGACATACATATTCTTGCAAATCAGTTTTCACCTTTGCATTCACAGCCCACTAAAAATGAAAGACAAGTCTTGAACTACCGCACTTGGGAATTAAAGCTGCACGACCGTAGACCTTTCCTTTGGCTTGTATGTCTTATTTAAAGAGTAAAAGTGGCCACCAAGGTGGGCGGAGCTGCTTTGTGCTTTTCTCTTTTCGTCTCCGGGTAAAAATTTGCCATTCGATTTTTTTTTCAAAGCAAATGTGCCATTCAATTGCAGCATGCATGTGGGGAGGTTTATGAATTGCATAAAAACAACGACGACAACAGTAACAATGAACTAGTGAAACAGATGGCGGAGCTGCTTTGTGCTTTTCTCTTTTCGTCTCCGAGTAAAAATTTACCATTCAATTTTTATTTTTCGAAGCAAATGTGCCATTCAATTGCAGCATGCATGTGGAGAGGTTTATGAATTGCATAAAAACAAACGACGACAACAGTAACAATGAATCAGTGAAACAGAGCAATGCGAGTCTTGGTTGAGCGAAGTTTATGGCGGGAAACTATAAGCCCTTCGGTTACGTCTTGATGACCTGTAACTAGTAGGAGCTGGTTGAAGGTTCCCCTCATGACTCATGAGCGAGAGAAGGAACGAAGAAAAGGAAGAAAGAAAAAAAAAAGAAAAAAAGCAGACGACAAGAACTATGGTGGCGCCACATTGAAAGCAAACCTTGAATCAGAAAAAGTTATCACTCAATACACGAAGGAAGTTGATCCCGGGGTGGTATATATAGTATATCTGGCACTACTCTAGTAGAAGTACGCAACCCGAATCTTCCCCACAAGCTTTCTCACGATTGATGAATAATCTCCATGACTGGTTCTTCTTCTACTTCTTCAATGGCATCCGACATGATTGCCTATAGTAATTCTGCAGCTGCACCCTCCGATTCCTCTGCAGCAGGTCGAGCTGGGAGGAGCAGGGGTGTTGCATCCAAGTCCAAGGCTGCGGCTTCTACGTCTTCACTGCATGCCGGGTTCGACCCACCACACTTCGACAGCGAGAAGTTGCCGCCAACTCTTGTTTCCGACATCCGTCGCTATCTTCGTGTGGCCAATCAGGTCGAACCCAACTGGCCTCGTGCTGCCTATCTATGTAAGTTCGATCACGTTTACCTGTTTATAGATTTGTTCGCATCTTAGCACATGTTCTCTTCCAAATGTCTTCGTTAAACACAGATAGTAGTTGGATACCAAGTAACAATCATCTGTAGACATATAGAACAGTACACAAGTATCATAAGCATCCTAGCTAAGACAGTTAGAGAGCACATAAGTGGATGCTCCTGTAATTGGATGTAGAAGAAATTATGTTTAATTGCCTGTTTTGATTTTTTGCAGGCCGTTTCCATGCATTTGAAAGAGCTCATGACATGGATCCTAATTCTAATGGCAGGGGTGTTCGGCAATTCAAAACTGCTTTACTACAGCAACTTGAGCAGGTATATTTATTTAGTAACATTCTTTTTCTCCCACTCTATCTCCCTCTCACCGCACAAGCGCCTCGATCGCCCAATCGTCAAAAAATGATCGTATTAGCATCATTATATCGGACAAAAGCCTACCCACTCATTTCTGAATCTTCAAAAAAACGTTTCCATCCGTCATGAATTTGTACCGGTTATAGGATGAGCAAGTCACCATTTTGAAGCGCAAAGAGAAGACAGACGCGCAGGAGCTCAAATCTCTTTATAATATTCACAAGGAGTACATCCGCAAATATGGTCGGGATTCTGATTCTGCGAGTAGGTAATGTAATCACTCAATTTGACGCCGCTCGTTGGCAGTATGCTCTTTGTACCGGATGTTAATCCAAAGAAATCAATAACCAGTTACCGTCGCGCATTCATTCCCTTGCAGATTTTCAGAGCAGTTGATTAATGCATCTGAGATTGCCTCAGTGCTGTTTGATGTGCAGAAAACATTGACATCCGTCGTTGGAAAGGAGGTAAGGATGATATCATGCTTTTGATTTGCTTCTTTGCACAGTATTTGGTTAATCTGGCATCATTCTCACCCATTGTCCGTGTTGCAATATTTCCCTAGGCTATTAAAGATGATGAATATCTGGAAAAAATTTCTGTTCCTTACAACATTCTTCCACTTGGTCCCGAGGGCGAACAACATCCTATTATGCAACTTCCTGAGGTTGATGATAATGCATAGATGTTTTTGGTTTGTGATGCTTGTTCTGTGGTGTTATCAATTAATATATGTACACTTGTCTTCTGTGTTAATATTATTGAGAGGCGTATCTGGTTGGAAGATTTACTGCTAGGGTTTGGATGATTGTCTGGGTCAGTAAAATGCCATCTTATGCAGGTTAAGGCTGCAGTTTCAGCATTGCGTGATGTTCGTGGCCTGCAATTTCCCTGTAGCCAACAAATATCCGATGCTTCATTTGATCTGTTCGATTGGTTACAGTTTTGCTTTGGGTTTCAGGTGTTGTGGCATCTTGCAATCTATTTCTCTATTGCGAACATGCTTTGATATCGTGAACTATTATTTGGTGGTGTTGGATGAAACTATCTACTGATGATTATGTTTTCCAAATTACTTTTTCGTTTTCCATGAAGAAAGGGAATGCTGCCAACCAGAGGGAACATTTGATTATGCTCCTTGCCAACATGCACGGTAGGCTAATCCCTAAGCAAGCATCAACACCAGAGGTATCCTTGCCAGTCAAAGTACTTATTTAAATCATTCCATTGTGGATGTTTCCTCAAGTTTATGGCTTTCATTTTCTTGTAGCTTGATGAAAGAGTCCTAGATGAATTGATAAGCAAGGTGTTTGGAAATTATAAAAGGTGGTGCAAATTTTTGGGGAGGAAAAACAATCTGTGGTATATAATTTTAGAACTTATTTTGATTTGTACAGAGTTCAAATTGTTGATAGATATTTGACGAACTGTAAAACACTTCTCCTTTTGTTTTGCATTCGAAAGTTTATCTTCCTTGAAGCAGGAGGGAAAACATCAGTATAAGATTTTGTATATAGGCCTTTATCTTCTCATATGGGGTGAAGCTGCAAATGTGCGATTTTTGCCTGAATGTCTTTGCTATATTTTTCATCATGTAAGTAGAAGTTGAGGTAACCGGCATACTCTGTTTCATATCATTTGCATGACTTCATCACGTGTTTATGCATTTAGACAATTAATTCTGTATCTCATTTTTATCTATTGCGCTACCTCAGATGGCAGATGAATTGAACAATATATTATCTGGTACGCCCATGTATGGGGTTGAGCCAGAATCTTTTTTGATGAATGTGATTAGCCCATTATACCAAGTCATTTATAAGGTAATTTTATTTTCTTTGGAAAGTACTGTCACCCAGAGACATTCTACTGAGATGCTAAGTTTCTGTCCAAATGGTGCAGGAAGCTCAAAAAAATAAATCTGGAACGGCTGATCATTCAAAGTGGAGAAACTATGATGACCTGAACGAGTATTTTTGGTAAGTGATATGTGATTATGTTCCTTGCTCTATGCTTTCTTTACGTTTTCTAAATCTGTTATAAACTTCTTTATCTTTTCTTTCCCTTCAAGAGAGCACCTATGATATTTCTGCTATAATTTTAGGTCGTCCACCTGTTTCCAGCTGGGTTGGCCTATGCGTCATGACAATGATTTTTTTTATACCAGCTCACAGGTGGTATCTTCGTTTATGAATATTATTGAGATAGCTCAAGAAAGATAATAATATAAAGAGGAGACCCGGCAGTTAGTGAAGCCATAATCATTAGAATCAAGTAGGAAATATTTCTTTCGTTAAACTGGAATCAGTTTTTCACTATTGCAAAATGATTATTCTCATAGAGTAAATCCTTAGGAGGATATCTGTGTATTCCAGGTTGATGCAATGTATAATTAAGTAGTGCTCATTCATTTTGCCCTTAGTATTTATAAGACTGCAAAGATGATTGACCCTGAGACAAGTTGTCCTCTACTGGAAATGATGATGACAAAAATGGCCTTCATAATAAACGTTAACTTCACATGGAAGTCTGGTTAGCCCTTTAAAAGGTATGAATATGTTGAATCATCCGGCTCACAGTTATGCGTATCCTCATATTGTTCGCCGCTGAGAATTCTTGCCATATAAATTTTTTGGGCATGGTTCTTCACACAATTTGATGATAGAAATAAACTTGCAAGAAAAATTTTCTCTGTAATCAATAATCTGTATCAGCAGGTTTCCTTCTAGATACCAATCTTCAACTGCCAAAGCTACACTTGAAAATTGATGCAGTATGCAATAGAAAATGTAGGGGTAACTAACAATTTAGAAATTTGACAAATCTCTGAATCAACAATAGAGGGAATTTGAAGAGAGAGAAAAATACGAAATGGGAGAATAAATTTGACCAATAGTTAATAGTCATAGACACGGTGGTTCTAACTGGGAGAAGGCCTATTGAAAGAAAGACCTACAATTTGAACGCATAGTCCATATAGATCCACCATGTAAATAAACTCCATAAATCCACTTCGTCACAAACTATTTTTATTTGTTAACACTCGCCAAACTTTGTTAGTCCAGCTTTGCTAAACTCAGAAATATCTCGGATGCCAGGACCGCCTTCTGACAAGGACTTGTAAATCCGCATCCAGCTAACATTGTGGAAACCCTGACATCAATGTTCCCTCTCCACAAGAACAAAGAGATTAAATTAGTAATGAGCTTTACAATACACTTTGCAAGTGTGAAGGTGGAGGTCCAATAGTGAGACATGTCATTGAGGACAAATTTTGGGAGATGGAGGCGGCCACCATAAGATAGTAGATATGATTTGCATCTTTAAATTTTAGCTCTGATCTTATCAATAAAAGGAATGCACATGGAATAAGAAAGCTTCTTTGAACTAAGAGGCCGACCCAAATAACGAATAGGGAGCACTCCAATGTGATAGCATGGGAGAAGAATATGACATTTTTCATAATATTTTCTTTTAACCCTGAGAAGGTACCAAAGTCATACAAAGAAGATTTTATGTGTTGTGCTGAGAGAGGGGAGTCTTCGGAGAAAATCAAGAGATTATCAGTAAACATTAAGTTAGAGCATTTAGAGCATTCCTTGTCTTAGGAGGAATGATAAGACATTCTGATACCAAAGATTCAAGCATAATCGATAACACTTTCAAGTATTGTTCAACCCCAAATTGTGAAGGAGCAAAAATAGAAAATCCCACCGAATTTTATCAAAGGACTTTGTCAAATCAACCTTAATACAAAACCTTTTTGGCCACCTTGAGTGGTGAAAGTTCCTCATTATCGTGGGCCAACAAGATATTTTCATTTATCGGCCTATCCTTCAGGAATGCTGATTAGTTTAAGCTAATCAAATAAGGCAAAATGAGAGCAAGTCGAGAAGCCATAATTTTCGAGATACATTTATAAACGAAGTTGCATAAAGATATAGGACTAAAATGCTCAAAAGATCTGGCATATGGAATTTTCGGAATGAGGAAAGGAAGCAGTGATTTGGTGCTTGGAGTAGTTTACTTTGTTCGAAGAAGTGCTTAATAGCCAATATAAGGTCTTTATCAACAATATCCCAGAAGAAAACAAAATTTTTTTTGATGAAACCATCTGGGTCAAGAGCTTTACTATTTGGAGTAAT